>CAOLHI010002619.1:42500-238885 GCA_948474755.1 Ctenosaura bakeri | reverse complement strand
AAGATGGAGTGGACAATTGCCCAGTGATTACCTGCACTCCCCAATCATTTTTATGCCCTCACAGTCTGCATAGAATTGGCAAAATTTAAGAAAGCCTCCATATGTGACCTGGAACTTTTATTCTCCAGTTAGTTAACATTTTTAAGCTAAAAAAAAAAAAGTTTCAATAGCACTTGCTCATATGCAGTGGTTACATTGTCCTAACTTTTTTAAAAAAAACTTCATAGCACTTCAGTTGGCGCAATCCTATTGTAGCTGAGTCAGAAGGCATCTAAGCCCTGTCAGGCTCTTTCTGGTCAGGGCAGAAGATAAGTGTGGGGAGGTAACCCAACCATATTTCACATTTTCAATTGTGACCTACTGAGGCTCTTTTTGCACTTTACCTGGTGCCGCTGACATTGTACGGGGATCGCATGAAAAGCCTCCTCTGGGAGGGAATTGTATTCTCTGCACTTCCCTCTACACCAGCTCCATGCTGGACAGAAGGAAGCGTGATAGCTACACCCCTTTGTTACCACGGTTCTGACATGCCCGGTGATAGCACCAGATATCTCTTGATATCAAACTTATTTGGCCTTCACTTGACCTTTTTCTGCCACCCTGCTCCATGTGTTTGTAAGGGCCACTGGACAAGCACGTAAACAGGTGCGGCCGGTAATGGTTGGACATTCCAACCCCCACTTAGGCAGGCAGATTAATGCCACTCCGTTGCTTCAGGGACCATTTCTTGTAGACACACCTTGCATAAACGCGACTTTACACAAAGACACACGACCCTGAGCCGGCACCCTCTCAATGCTGAGCCATTTGCATACTGGCTACACTATTGTTATCCAGCGCTAAGCTAATCATGTAAAACCTGACCTTTTCCAGCGCTTTTGTCCCACTCCAAATTTCCTTTGTTCTCAGCGAGCATGGCATGGCCTGTAGGCACAGTCTACCCCATAAAAAGTCCCCAATTCCGAGTCCTCCTCGGATCGCTCCTGAGTTTCATCCAGCCTTGCTGTCGGTTGGTCCAGAGAGCTCCCCTCAGCGAACTGTGCTGAGCTTTCTTCCCTGCAATCCTCCGTTTTTCTCCAGGACTACGAGATAAGGTGTCGTATCACCCATTTCCCCCAAAAACTCCCATTTCTAATTTCCTAGTTTTCTGCATGCTTGTGGTGTCTTTTCTGTTGTTTGTCCTTAATAAAGCTATCATTTTTACCATTTAAAAACTGTCTGACTATTCTCCTGGCTTGACGCTGTATACATAGGGTTGCAAGATCCCTGCTAAGTTACCTTGCCTCTTGTTAGCTTAAGAGAGTGCTCGAGTTAATTTCCCCATCTTGTGTTTTTGCTTGGTTATTTGGGCACCCCTCCCGGGACCCCCAGAGAACAGGGTAACACCTTCTTTTCACAGTGCAGCTGGGTACTTTCCCAGGCTGCACTGGGGGAGGAAGCATGATGACTGCACTTCCTGACATTCTGCACTCAAGGTACATGCGGGAGGAATGTGTAATTGTGCATCATTTTTGGCAAAGAGCTGAAAATGATATACTGCATGATTGCCACATGATAGCTATGGGAGTGGTGCACAGTTGCGAGGATGTCATGCAGAGCCATCCTCGTGATCCTGCATTGCTCCCGTGGCCATTTCGCATGGGAAATGGTGTGCGAAAAGGGCCTTAATGGGAGATTTAAGAAAAAAAATAGGAGAACTTTCTATTGTTACTTACAATATGTAAATTCTCCCTTCTACAAGAGGGATTCAAAGCTGTTTACACAAGGGCCAAAACTTATAGCCAAGTTGAATAACTGATGTGCAGAGAGGTTACCAGCTGTTTTGCCGTAGGAATTTCTGGCAGTCCATTTCAAGGACTTGTTACAAACTGAGAGATCAAAGTTGGTTATCTACTACAATGGTGAGAACTGTGTGCTCCTCCACATGTTGTTGGACTACCAGCAGCATATCCCTTAGTCAGAAAAATGCTGGAAGTGATAGTCCAATAAAATCTGGAGTCACAAAATTCCCACAGCTGAACTATCATGATCTCATCTAAGCAGCTCTCTGATAAAATAGGTTATGGACCGAAAGGAAAGGAAAGGAAAGGTGCCAGTCCCCATAAATTCACAGACAACACAACCATAGGGCTAATGAAGGGTTTCAGACCTTTATCACCTGTTACTACTTGTGTGAACTAGTTTCAAGAGAAAGTAGCTACCATTAAAGTATTTCTCAGTTTAGCATTTCTCCCCAATGTATATCTATTCGAATGGCTCAATTTTATTATCCCTAATAAAATAGTTGTAGGTTGCAATCTGCAGGCAGAGGGAGAAATCTACACTCTGACCAACAGACCTGCTGCCAGAGGTATCCTTGTTATGGAGGCAGAAACTTTCCTAACAATCACCCAGAATTTGGAAAAGCTGCTTTTTGTGACTGCACTTCCCAGAGAATGCTAACCATGTGGATGTTGTGGTACCTCTTTTACATGGTTCCTCTGCCCCCTACAAGAAACTCAGCAGCCCCTCCCCTTTATGAAGAACAAGGCTAGCGTGTGGTGAAGTCAAGTTAAAGGATTGAGACCTAGCACTTTTGAAGTAAAAGGAACAACAAGGTTTTTCTCAGGTAAAAGAAATCTAAGGATGTAGTTCATACCAGGAACAGGCCACATCTATTTCAGGTACATATCTGGATGTACTTGTTGGCATTCACATTGTTCCCACTCACATAATGGTTGCCCTTTATTTTCAAGACATTTTTCTTTCCCTGGGATGAATGTCATTTCAAATTCAGATTTTCAGATTTCACTGGCCTTGGCAGAAGCCCTTCTCAGCTAAAGATACAACAAGCAGAAGTGCTCCCTTTCTTTTTTACACAGTCATTCCTCTCTTTATTGAAGGGGAAAAAATAAAATGAAAATATGCATAAAAACAACAGTATTGGAGACTAATGAACATACAGTCATCCTTCCACATTCACTAAGGTTAGTGGCACAGGACCCCTGTGAAAGTGAAAAAAAAATGTGAATAAATCTAGGCCTTCCCAAACCATATTTAACACACAAAAAAGTATGATCACCATATTCAACTCACCATGGATTTCTTTGAGGCATCAGGGTTCCTTCACAAGGCAGAAGTGGCTGGCTGGTGGGGCTTACTGCCACCTCCACGTATGCCCCACACTATTTTTAATAGAGACTTACAAGCCTCATTTGCAGTTTCTCAGTCTCACAAGATCGGCAGTCCCTATTAAAAATGGCATAGGGAGGCAGCAGAGGTGACAGCAAATAATCCATGACTAATCAAATCCACAAAAGTGAAACCCACAAATATGGAGGGCTGCCTGTATGATATATTATTTGTACTAACATAAATGGTCCTACATACAAATATTAGTTTTTCACTGAACAACATTTCTCACAGAGTCAGTTTGTGCTTCCTGTTTTTTTTCCATAGAAACATAACCACATTTTTTTGTCTAATGTGGCTTTCCTTGTGTTCAGCACAATGGTACCATGCACCATTTATACCTTGAAATAATTAACTACTAAGCATATATCCCAAAGTGTTACACCTCTTATAAAAGCATTTTTTCTATATATATAGAAAATGAAGAAATATAATAGGGTATTTGCTTCTTTTGGATAACAGGTTCTGCTGGCAGAAAAGGAAACATAGGCCCTTTCTGCATGTGGAGGGGGAAACGGGGGAAAATGCGCTAAAACAGAGCTTACCGGTAGCTGGGTAAGTCCATCGCCATGTGGAGCAGCACGAGCTTGCTGCTCCACAGTCCTCCGGCGTCCAAAATGGCGGCTTTGGCGTCCAAAATGGTGGCTTCTGGCTGGCGGAGGCTCTCCACCAACCAGAGAAGCTCGCCAGCTGGAAGCCCACCCCCCAGCGGATCTGCAGGCATGCACTAGTGCGCGCCTGCAAATCTGCACTGGAGCGCAGCGACGGAGCTGCATGGGGCTGCGCACTCCGTGCTTTTTAAAAACCTCTGAAAAGAGGTTTTTAAAAAACACGCCATGCCACCAGTTCCGGTGGCTTGAGAGCAGATTGAGGTGCGGAACTACGATAAAGTAGTCCACCCCAATCCACTCCATGGTGCAGACGACCTCCGTCAGAGGTCGCTCTGCACCGTTTTAATACCCCGATGCGGAAAGGGCCATACTGTCATTCAATCTCCTACACCCATCCCACAGAACCAGTTCAATAATATGTCATGATCAATGGTTTAAACTATTAAAGAGATTCAGAAGGGTTAACAGGGCAGCAGTTTTCTGTCAATCACCTGAATCAAGTCATTATTCAGAGCAAACAAGGCTGTTTTGGCACCAGAGTCTGGCCTGAAATCAGACTAAACAGGCTGAAATGGGTCCAGATAATCAGGAAATCCAAAGCTCCCTAGCCATCAGACACTCAAGTACTTTGCTCTGAGAGGATATTAGTGATGGAATGGCAGTACTCACGTACCTTTGGGTCCCTGGGTGGTCCTCTTCAGGATAGGGTGCACTACAACTTTTTTCAAAGAGACAGGTACCTCTCCCTGGCATATGAAGCATTTGTGATGTCGGAACACACCCAGCCCTGACTGCTGTCTGTTTTTATTTGTTGTAAAGGGATGGCCAAATTTGAACTTTAAGCTTTGATCTGAAATGTGTATGAGCAGATTACTGGGGAAATTAACCCTCTTAACCCTCTTTCTAGAGAAAATTGGACATGTAGAAGAAATCCCTGTTGGATATGATATGGTATTACTCACATTAAAGTGGAATGTAATTACCCACAAAGTGTGTCAACAAAAAGCACTGACTATCCTGAGATTTTTTTGAGGTGTCACTCTGTTGACCTTGGTTTGCTGATGTTGAACAGGTAGTTGATGGTTATGTGGACTGTGTCTAAATCAAGAAGCAGTTAAAAACAAAGTTCAGCCAAACAACATCAGTCGCCTAATAAGAGAGTAGACATACATTGTGGTCAGTAAGTGGAAACTTTCAGCTTCCACTTCATTGGCCTTGCTTTAGCCCACATATGCAGCCCTATAATTTGTTCATGAGTCAGTGAAAGCTGTATGGTTACTGCTGAAAGTAAAAATGTGCCCAAATAATGCATTTCATCTGGCAGTAGGCATCTCTGGATGTCATATGCTTACTTTCTGAAGCAGAAAACAGACTTTCTCTAGAAACGGAAGGAGGGAATGAGATGAAATGAAATGATATTCATCTACATGGTGCAGTACTTTACATATAGTTTGTGACAACAGAGAAAATTGGGTCTGGCTTCCAAACATTTTGAACTGGTGAGATTCACACTCCTTCCTTGAGTATCCCTTTTTGAGTGATGTGCATTACTTTTACTCTTTAGCTCATGGGTTCAGAGGTGATCAGGGTTCCATGTGCTTTCTTTTAAGGATGAGCAGACTTCCTGATAATAAAGCCCAGAATCCTAATCAGGGAATCTTCTATGCAAATGTGGATCACACCAACTAGGTTTGGAATATGCTATGACATACTCCAGAAGAAAAGCTGATGATAACTATCCAAAGCACTAGGTAACTACATATTGCCACTCCAGTTGTCTGAACTGTGAGATGTTCCAAGGGCACAATGCTTGGCTAGGTTGGTCACCTTTAGAAGGAAGGCTTTAAGGCTCATGATATTTAGTAACATTTGATAAGGGCAGAGAAATAACTAGACATTTCACAGATGGTAAAAGTTACTGCCCCACATCACATCTCCAAAAAGAGGCAGAGAGCACCCAAAAGTACTATTATTTTGCAGAGCTCCAAAATTCAATTCTTTCTATTAAGTTTCTGTCTCAAATTACAGTTTTTCATGTTTGTTTTCATATCAAGTGATACAAATGGCATTACTCATAGCTAGGAGTTTGTGGAAGAAAAGCATGCCTCACCCTTTCAGGTATTTCCCAGCCATTCAGTAGACTTAAGTAAGAATGACAAATCTGAAAGTCCTTGACATTTGCACTCATTTATAAAGGTCAAAATTCTAGCCAGGTATTGTACTAAGTTAGGGGTTGGACTTGCATGGCCCTTCAGAGGTTGTTGAACTACAGTTGCCAGGATTCCTAACCACTGGCCATGCTGGCTATGACCAGTGGTTAGGGAGTTGGAGTCCAACAACAATTCCTATCATGCCTTAAGGCAACCCACAATAATAGCCCTATGGAATATGGTGGGAAATCCACAAAATATTTTAGGTAGAAGCTGGGCAGGGGACACTCAACGGGTTTTAGAGTATATAAAGGACAGTTTATACAAAGAGGTTTTAGTTGTTTTCAGTCTTGCCGCAACGGAATCTCTATTCTTACAGAACCCTGCCAGATCCCAACTTTCTCCTAGTCTGTTTCTGAAATAGGTAAGTCACCTTGAACTGATTTTCTGTGAAATGAAGTGATTGTGTCCCAATCAGTTTTCTGTGAACAGTGAGCCCTTTTCAACATATTTTTAGAATGATTGCAAAGATAACACTGATGAGTTGAAAATGTGTTGCTGTGATCTCTAGGGGAAACAAGGTGGCAAGGTCAGTGCAGAGCCTCTTTACATGTTAAAAAGAAGCAGCATAAAAGTAACCAGATGAATGCAATATGATCAAATAATCCGATGACCCAAGTCTTCTTGGGAGCAGGGAAAGAGTAAACTATAAGAGACCTGAGCATTGTATTTTAGAGCTTCTTCATAAACCTTTAGGACTAAAATCCTGTTGGTATTTATTCGAACTTAAGTCTCAATGGGTTAAGTGAGGTTTAGTGCAGGTATCTGGACAGAAGATTGCAGCCTGTGTCACTGAAAACATTGTATTTATTATCTTTTTAAAATTATTATTATTCCTAATCTTAGCTGGCAAGCACAATTGGTCCATTAAGCACAATGAGGCAGCTGCTACTCATTGCTCCTGCAGAATTTCTGCAGCTGCCTCATCTGCCTCCCTTCATTTTCGATCACTGCTACTACCTCACTTCTTTCTTCTTCCCCCTCCCTTGTCTCACCTTATGCTGCTGCTTTATAACACAGCCTTGTGCCCTACCTCCATCCCTCCTTGCCTCATCTGGTGCTGTAGTCTACCTACCCTCTATAAAGCAGTGGTAATTGCACAAAACAATGCTTTCAATGGAAGACAAGCCAGCAGACAAACAGGCAGTGTTGGTATTGCCACCCTCATCACAAGGGACAGGAAGAGAGGAGGCAAGATGAGGTGTCTGTGGGGAAGAAGGCAGGTGACAGTGAGAATTAGGATGGCCTGGGCTCTCCCACAGCCTGAGGCAAGAGGAACAGAGATGCTCATACCACAGATTTGTCTGTCACCTTTTGACCATCTGACCATGTCTGAGATCATCCTGACCTGGCAACATTCTTACAGTGTTCTTTCAAGCATGCTTTTCAGCCATAAATATGTCCAATTATGAAAATAGCACATCCCACAGAGTTGATGTGTTTGGTGTGGTGGCAGCACTTCCTCATACACTAGGGAGGTATAAGTTGGGGTAAGAATATGGTTATTGTGGGGTCATGATTAACTCAAACTCTCCCACTGTCTAAGGGGAGTGGAAAAGACTATCTTCCCACTATTAGTGCTGTTTCTGCCCCCACTGCGTTGTGCCTCTTAGCCACAGTTGCCTCCTCTTCCCCCTCACTCCTTGCCACATCTTTGCTTTCCTTCTGTTGAAAGCGGTACTGGACAGCTGGTGCAGTGACTGCCACTTTAAAGAAGGTAGATAGAAGAGATGAGGCAAGTGAGGGAAGATAAGGAAGGAAGAGAAGATGGGAGGCAAGGCAAGAGGTACAAAGTGGAAGGTGCAACACTGCTAGGGAAGACAGAGGAAGAAAGGATGTGTGACAATGAGAGCAGAGGTCTTCCAGAAACCAGGGAACAGGTCAACTTGGCACTCTGCTACCTGAAATAGCTGCCTCAGGCTTTGCTCTGCCTAAGGGAAGAATTGGCTCTGTATGGAAAGGGCAGGGCAATGGGGAAGAGAATAGAATATGGTATGGCTGCTCTTTTCTATTTATCTCAAACACAGGGGTATAGCTGCAGGAGAGTGAACTGAAGGTATTGCCTCCAAATAAGATTTCTGCCCCCTCAGTGGTGTTTTTTTCTGCATCCCCCAAATTCTAGCATTGCAGTGGCTTAAAACTTCAGCTGAGCATTCAGCAATAGAGTTTACACACTCAAAGAACAAGGCCAGGCAAAGCTGCCAATGGAATGCAAACACAGCAAATAATAAGAGATCTAGGTGTGAAGATTTTCAGTGTTTCATTCTTTGCAACGCTGGAAATTTCAGAGGACTGAAGAAATCAATCATAGAGGGACAGAATCCTTTTTTGGGGGGGGCCATGCCCTCATGGTGCCCCTCTTGTAGTTTAAATCCACACCACCTCAGCATGGCAAATGGCGGTAAGATGAGACCATTCCCAGGAACTGGATTGTGATCCAGCCCGCCCCCAGCCCCGCTCCCTATTGTGCAATTTATTTTATAGAATCATAGAATCATAGAAATGTAGAGTTGGAAGAGACCACAGGGGCCATCCAGTCCAACCCCCTGCCATGCAGGAACACCCTCAAAGCACTCCCGACAGATGGCCATCAAGCCTCCAAGGAAGGAGACTCCACTACACTCCAAGGCAGCAGATTCCACTGCCGGACAGCCCTGACTGTCAGGAAGTTCTTCCGGAGGTTCAGGTAGAATCTCCTTTCCTGCAGCTTGAATCCATTGCTCCTTGTCCTGGTCTCTGGAGCAGCAGAAAACAAGCCCTCTCCTTCCTCTACATGGCATCCCTTCAAATATTTAAACATGGCTATTGTGTCCCCTCTTAACCTTCTCTTCTGTAGACTAAGCATACCCAGCTCTCTAAGTCTATCCTCATAGGGCATGGCTTCCAGGCCTCTCACCATTTTGGTCGCCCTCCTCTGGACTTGCTCCAGCTTGTCAATATCCTTCTTGAATTGGGGTGCCCAGAACTTATGATTTCCTATAGGTTCACAAAACTGGAAAGGACATCAGACCACCTTCCTATCTCATATCTATGATTCCTTCCCTATCTGTGTTAAACCTGATCTTCACCTGAGTAAAAAAATCTAAAATCCTATGTGCATTTGCTGGTGGGGAGAGGGCAAACACCACGGTGGAGGATCCTATGATGTTCGCAATGCGTCCTTACATTAAAAACAAAACATATTGGTGACCCAAGGAGGGGAGGTGTTCCTAGGAGGCTGAAGGGGTTCTGTTAGAACCTGCCACTGGCCACCACGTAAGACAGGGAGTGGATGTCAGTTTACAAGGGGGCTTCAGGTCAACCGAAGGACGCTTCTCTCATTGGCCATTTCCGCACTAGCCTGTTATAGCGCGATGATTCCACTTTCAACCTCCTCTGGAATCCTGGGGTTTGCAGTTTCGGGAGGGGCCGTCCGGCCCCTCCCGAAACTGCAAACCCCAGGATTCCAGAGGAGGTTGAAAGTGGAATCATCGCGCTATAACAGGCTAGTGCGGAAATGGCCATTGCCTGACAACTATTACATTCCGGCTTTTGGGAGGACGCGCTGCTCTGTTCGGCGGTGTCACTCCAGCCCCGGTGGGCCAGGAGGAAGAAGACGGCGGGGGTCCGGAGGCGGGAGGCGCCGACGAGCGCTCGCGCTCAGCCCCTTCCCTCCCTACGGCGGTCGCATTCCCGGAGCGCTTCCAGGCGAGGGGCCGCCAGGGCGGCCGAAAGCGAGGGCAGACCCAAGCAAGGGCAACGGCTTCTCCGGAGCTTCAGGTCCCCGCACTGCCCATGTCTCCGGGCTCGCGCATGCTCCTCGGCCGCCGCTCGGGCAGCTGTGCACATGCTCAGTAGCAAAATGGACGCTTTTCTGATGCGGGGTTCATTTTGATAGCACCGCGGCCGCTGCCGAGCGAGCCTCTGCTGGTCTCCCCCCTCTCCCCTCCCCTCCCCTCCGGCCGCCTCGGGAACCCCGGCTTTGGCCATGGCCCGCTGCAGGCGCTTCCTCGGCCACCTCCGGCTATAAGCAACGTGCGCGGGGGTGGGGGAGTCGGTGCGGGGCGTCTGTGGCACCCGACGCGGCGGTCTTTCTCCTTTTTCCGGCTTGTGGTGAGTCCCGCACCTTGGCAGGCAGGGCCCGGTGGCGAAGCGCGGGAGGGGAGGGCGAGGAGGAGGAGGGGGGGCGAGGAGGGCGAGAGTCGTCCACGCGCGCCCGCTCGGAGAGAGGGAAGGGGGGACTCCTGGCAGGCAGGCAGGCGAGTGAGCGGGTGGCTGGTTGCGGGGCGGACACCGCGAGGGAGGTCTTGCTAGGGGCTGAGGTAGGGGAAGAAGGGTGGCCGTGTCCAAGGGGACGCTGACCAGTCCGGCTACGGTGGGCGACGGGCGTCCTTCCTTCCCCGCCGCCGTTGCAGCGAAGCGCCTTCTTTCAGTACCTCGGCCAGCACTATGCAGCTGTTGGCGGGATGGTGCCCTTTCTCGCTGCTGCGGCGGCTCTTCACCAGGGCCATTGCCTCCCTGCACTCCCTGTTATAGCGCTATTATTCCACCTCCGACATCCTAAGGAATTCTGAGGGTTGTAGTTTACTGAGGCCAAAGAGCTCTCTGGCTGAGGCTCCTAAATCCCACCCCCCCTAAACTGCAAACCCCAGGATCCCATAGGATGTTGAAAGTGGAATAATAGCACTATAACAGTGTAGTGCGGAAATGGTGAGGGCTCTGTGTGTGTGTGTGTGTGTGTGTGTGTTGTGTGGGGAGGTGGGATTCCTGCTTCAGGAGTGGAGGCATGTGGCATTTTTGGCCGTAAGAGAGAAAATTCCCTTTTCTTGCTGTGGGACAGAAAATATTGTTGTTGTTGTTGCCGTTTTACAAAGAGGGGGGAAGCAGTTTTAATAGAACCCCTCTGTTAAAAATGGAGGAGGCCTGTTTGGTGTGAGAAGAATGATTTGGGAAGAATCTCTCTCACACAGGCTTATGGATATTCTCTGTTTTTTTTCCTCTGCTGACACTTTGGAGGAGCAGGTCAGACATGGAAAGACTTTGGCAAGAATGGGGCTGTGGTATCCAGAGGACTTTCCACTTAGAGGAGGGTAGGAGGAAAGTAGACATTAGTCCTAAGGTACCGGAGAGATTGGTGTGTGGAGGGGAGAAAAGGGATACCTGTTGCCAAGGTTACATAGGCTGTCCTTAAACAACGACAACAGACAACTGATTTTCAAACATAGGTTTGCAAGATTCATTTTCTTTCAATGAAAAAAAAAAGTCTGTGGCTACACTTGTTTTCATTTTGCAGCTTTGAGATTTTTATTGTCTCTTCAAAATAGCCACTGTTGGTTTGATACACTTGGAAAGGTCACAAAAGTCCCTTGTTAGTGCATGTAGGAGTGGGTGGCAAGGGAAACCTTCTTGCTATGTTGCTGGAGGGACGAGGGAAACATCACCACCAACACCACTGCTGCAGCAGGAGAGGAAAACACCCTTGTGATCACAGCATGGCTGAGGGAAAAAGAGAGAACGGAGAGCCCCATGTCTACTCATTTGGCTGGGAGCCCCGGCTGCTGTTGCTCTGGGCATAAGAAGATGCTTCTTCTGTTGCTCTTGGAAGGAAGACAAGAATGTCTTCTGTTGCTGCAACTGAAGGGATATAAATATCCTTCTCCTTTTAAGAAAAATGTAGCCAGCCTCTGCCTTTGGAATAAGAGGGAGAAGGAAGGATGGAGAAATAGAGATATGCAGCTGGTGCTGTAAAATTCAATCACTTCACTATAGAGAGCGAAGGAAAAATAACTGCATATGGTGCTGAGATCATAAAATGCAGAAGGTTTTTCCCTCCTTTCCCAGTCAGTGCAGCTAGAAGCAGGCAAGCAGTGTTTAGCATTGAACACAAACACTTAGCCCAGCTGGAAATCCGTTGATACGAAACAACTGCTAAGCAAGTTACAAATACTGTGTAATAGAAGTAAAATATTTCCAGTTTCCCTTTCTAACCAGCATAATAGATACAAGGCTAGTAAAACTGGGATAGGTAATAATGTCTAGTAAAAACTAATAATTATAATTAGTTTGGTGTAATGTTTTAATTGTGTATACCTTATTAAGACATTTCAGTAACAATAATAAAGTTAACAGTTTAACTTAAGACTTTGAAGAACAAGGTCTTGAATTCATATTTAGTTTTTTCCTAAGTATAAGTGATTAAAAAGCAAATAAGCAGCAGTTTTCCCAAGTTATATCTTACTAAGAGTATAGTGTAATAAAGTATTATCAACCAAAGACAGATACAGAGGTGCAGTTGATAGTGTATGTCAGTTTTGTCTTGGCAAAATGTGTGCAGATAGAGTTCTATGCATGTAGCCTCTTGTGGAAGATTTGTACTTGTTTTGAAAACCTTTTAGCATTGGCTCTTTAATGCACAACAGTGGATGGAATCACAATATTAATTCATTATCAGAAGATGAGACTAATACTAATACTCACACTAATAGCAATAAATTTTATTTGTTACCCACCTCTCCCTCAGGCTTGAGGCAGGGTGCATTAGATGCATTAAGATGCATTGGATTGGGTCAAGGCACAATTATTTGTAGGATAGATCCGCTAAAATCAATGGGACTTGATCATAACAGAATTCTTAACAGTAGCTTGAAGTGCTAAGTTTCAAAATATTTTTAACAATGTTTGAGCACTATTCTTTTATTTGGGAGATGATATAAGAATAAAATACTGAAGAGTATGGCTCATACCAGCCATCTTTAAAATTTGGGAAAGTTGGATAGGTTATATCCAGTAGGTGACACAATACATTTCAGTACGTAATATTTACAGTATTTAAAATAGATCCTGGAAAGGTTATGATCTGCACTGCAATCTACAGAATCATCAGCCAAGATGGCCATACTGGCTGGGACGTTCTGGGAACTGTAATCTAAAAAGTAATTTTTCCAAACTATGTTTATTTCTGATGTGAATTCTGAGTTTTCCCCACTCATAAGACCTTTCTCTTCTTCTCTTTCTGTCTCTTACCTATCACAGGTCAACTTTTCTTCTGGAATTCAACCCCCCACAATGAAGTTTTTACTGGCAATTCTTGTGTTTGTTTTTTTCTCCTTATATGTTGAAGAAGTCTATTCCAAAGAGAAATCATCAAAGAAAGGAAAAGGGAAGAAGAAACAGTATCTCTGCCCTTCGTAGGTTCCTTCTTCTTTTTAAATACCTGTTGATCAAAGTGTTTGTACTGTATTTTACAACTGCATCCACACACACACACACACACACAAAACAGCATGCAAAATAAGTGGATCTTATAGTTTTTCAACAAATTGTGACAGTATTCTAATAAGCGGTAGCTGTTTACAATAATGTATTCACTTTGTTGAAGATTAATTACAGTCTGTTTCAGTATAACTTGTTATACTGGGATATAAATGTTCAGAATGGATTAAACCCTGAGTTATACTAATGAACTACAAGATAGAAACATGTCCATCTGCCTCATATTCAGACATTGGTCCATGTAAGTAGTTAGAATCATCTACATTATCTGGGAACAATTCTCAAGGATTTTCTGATCTTAACTGGATGAGCCAGGGATTGAATCTCTCTTGTTGTTCTAATGTAAAACATGTGCTCTGTTGTATCAGAGCTATGGTCAAAATAGGACATCATGCATAAAATGATAATCAGATGTCAATATATGAACAGAGTTGTCCCTTTTTAATGTTTTATTTGTCTTGCCCTTTTAATTTGTCTCAAAACTGGCATGTCCTGGGAGGGCCCATAGATATCAGTTATAGGTAGCTTGTCCCTATTGATATACAGGAAAAAGATATGCATCAGTGAAAGAATTCCTGAACCAAAAATAAATTGCCTTTATTGCAATACTTCAAAGTAGAGAATGAATTACCAACATTGTAAAATTGTTGATATTTTAATGTGTGTATGCATATATTTACACATACACACATACATATATATAGTTCAGACAACTGCTTGATTTCAGCTTTTATTGTTGTATTTATGCATGCTTATTTCTTCCTGTCACACTCTCTAAGCCTCAGAGGAAGACAAAGGCAACCTCTCTTAACAAATCTTGCCAAGAAAGCCCTGTGATACAGGTTCACCTTAGGGGTGTCATAAGTTGGAAACAACTTGAAAGCACACAGCAACAATATCTTTTTGTATAGGAATTGCATAGGTTTTATTTCTGAATAATCTCTGCACAAATTGGAATGCTTCTGGCCATGCAAACACAATTCTGAACAGTAGGAACTGTTAAAATTAGTGCTCTGAAATAGGGGCTTGTCAGTTTGAATTGTTGTTGCTTGGTTCTTGAACTGGATCCAGATTTTGCCATGTACAACTGGACTTCAGAAGTAAACTTCCCTGTTTTCTCCTTTCAACAGCAGCATTCTCCCCATGCAGTATAAAGAGTTGAAGGGCTGCTGAATGGGATGGGTTGTGGTGCATGGAAAAGGGAACATTTTCCTTTACCAATGACCTGAACTTTGTGTGATCACCTTGCAAGCAGGTCATTTGAAAGTGGTGATGAGAATCATACTAACCATCTGAATATAGACAAAATATGAAAACAAACAAACAAACAAACAAACTAGGAAAGAAATAAGATTTGTTTCAGTGCTTGAATACAAACAATAGACTTTCAAAGTGCATACCATCAGAAGCTGACATTTGAAATATGCTTTCTGTATCAACCATACCTGCATAAACTTCACACTGATTTTGAATATCCTTGGCTTTTTAAATTATTTCAGATGGAACACATAGAGCTGAGGAAATATTTTGTATGAGAGCATTTAGAAATATTTAACATTTTCTTCTACTTTATTTAAAATAACCTTTTTTCTGATTAATAATATCATCTTAATTGTTTGGCTGCCTGAAATATAATGGTAAATAGTTTGCTGCCATATTATATTTCTGTGCAATATGAAATTATTGAACAAATTATGTTTTAATAGAACAAACGTTATTTAGCAAACCATGAGAGATTATATATAGTTCAGATTTAAATTGTATTGTCTATGATTGAAGACAGTATCATATAATGGACAATTCTGTAGTGCAATATGATTAATTTGATTAAATATTCTTGATCTGGTAGGCTTCCCAATATCTTGTAGGTAACATTCAATATTTTGCAATTGTTCCTTTAGGGCAGGTTGTGAACCATATATCAGTTTACAGTGTTGAGTTTACTACTAGCAGTATGAAGGTGACATATGGGAGTGCAGAGATGATAATCTGCGTGGGAAATAGTGAATTATTATGTTATAGGGAAATGTTTACTAGAAATGCTTTTCCATTGTCCAAACAGAAGAATTTTGTCATGATTACTCATGCTTCTGTTCAGAACTGGTTATGTAATTATTGACTGGTTTGAGAGGCTTTTCTTCCGTTTAGGTCTTAGCCAACTGTTTCAAAATTGTGCTGTATAATAGTAATGACCATAAAAGATTCATCAATTCAACACTGAATAGTTAACTTTTCTTTGGATTTTGGTTTTTAAATAATGTTTATAATAGCATCTCTTTAAATATTAGCTTTCTGCCTTCTCTTACCTCCCCATATGCAAGATGTATTGGTGCCGTTTCCTCATTCACTATATATTGTTGTTTCATGATATAAGTTTTAGGATTAGCTCATGGTACTTCCCACTGAGGTGGGTCAAAATGACAATAGGTACTGAGGACATAAATTTTCCTTAATGCCATGTGATGGTTGGGGTTTCATGTTCTGCTTGTGATTTCCACAGGCAACTGGTTGGTCACTGTATTGAAATGTAATTGCTAGTCCCAGCTAGAGTAGACTCATAAACTCGATGGGATTTACATATTGTTAACTAAGCATTCAACAATTGAGTCAGTTGGGCTACTCTCACTGAGGCTGGTAATTGGTTTTTGCCTGTATGAGAAGAATACAAGGCTAGGTAGGCAGCTGTTGGTCTGATGCAGCATAGCTCTTCTTAGGTACTTATCTATGTACTGCTGGAATGGCAGCATAAATTATGACATTGTGTTGGGCCAGCAGTTGGCAAATCTACTCCATCCCAAACATTTATCTGCTGGTACAGTGATCCACACCATACTTGTTGTGTAATGTTATGACAAGTTTTGTTGTACACAATTTCACACTTTTTCCCTTACTTATTTCTGTATACTTCTGGTTGTCCCATTCTTGGGCTGAGTCTGGGTGAAACAGTGTCATCATTTAATAATGGAAACAAAATGTACTGTTTTATGATATCTTGGACAACACTTCAGTCTTTAACACTCAAGAAACAGGGTCATTTCATGAGAGAGGTTTTGCATGTACTGAGAGAGGAAGCATGATTGATCTGTACTAATTGTTTTCAAAGTTCTCCTCTAACATTTGAGAAGGGACTTTGCACATCTGTATTATGCAGTATGGAGAAATGACTGTTCTGCTTTGGAGACAGCACATACATTTCTTTGTAATAGAACATGACCTCCCTTTTCAAATGTTGCAGGGCAAAAAAAACGTGGAAAGAGGAAGACTAGCTGATGATTTCTATTTTGGAGCTTGTTACAGTGTGTGAAAAGGGAAGAAAAACCAAAAGAGTAAAACCAGTCACACAGAGTATAATGAAAAGTTCTCAGACACCTTAAAGAGTTTCAGATATATTGTGTATACATTGCATCTTCTTGACTAAATGGTCTGAAGGTAAATGTAGCAACGATATGCCATGCTGAGCCTGACCCTTGTACCTGGAGAAATGATTTTTGATAAGCAGTTTCCCATAAGCTTTCCTAGTCTTTATTCTTCTCAAAATTTCTCTGATTTGTGTGAAGCACAATCTCTTCTTGACATTGGTGTTACCACACCCAACACTCCCACTTGGAGGAGTGTGCTATTTTTCATAAATTATATATAAGGCCAAAAGCATGTTTGGAGAAGCACTGACTGTAAGTACATAGCCAGGTCAGGATTACCTCAGTGCCCAGTGCTTATGGGCACAGGATGAGCCTTTCAAAAGCATGTAAGGTACAAACACTCTTAGAAACAGTAGAAGATGAAACTGCCCAGGTAAAGCAGCCAAACACCCCTGCTACGAGCACATCCTACAGAGACCTTCTCGATTTACCTTACCCAACCAAGGCATTAAGAGGTTGTCAGGACTCCTGTCTATGGCCCTTTCCGCATGGCATTTTCCATGTGAAAGAGCACCTGGAGCGTCGCGCAATTGTGAGGAGCGATCTGCACAGTGCACTCACAATCGTGCGATGCTCCAGGGGCTAGCAGGCGCCGCTCACGCACCTTTTCATTTTTGGCTAGAAGCCAAAAATGGTGCACGATTGCGCATTGCTCCTGGGCCCATGCGCACTTACCTGGCGTGCAGAGCCTCCGGAGCTGCACCGGTCGCACTTCCTGCCCCAGCTCAGCCTGGGAAGGTCCCAGGCTGCACTGTGGAAGGAAGAGGCGGGGCTCTCGCACAAGCAGGCAGCTCGTGCAGAGCTGAAGGACCCTGGATACAAGAGCCTCTTGCTGGAGGCTGCTCACGTGATCCCTGCACCCCAGCTCTGGAAGAAGGTAAGGGCCTGTGTTTGGTCACCTAGTGTTAAGACAGTCAGCCCATTCCGGACTCCTTTGTCAGTTTGTGGGAAAGCAATTGCTGCTTTTCCATGTACCCTCTTTCAGGGTAGGAAATGGGGTATAAAAACCCTAGCTCCAACCATGTGCAATTCATAGTACATTGGACATCGTGCTGCATGTGATTCCCCCAGAGTCCTGTTCTGCTGTTTTACCCACAGACTCTTCATTTGAGCTACTCCACTTCAATCTCCTGCTTCAGGACTGGTAAATATCACCCTTTCCACCCAAAATCTCTCTCTAGTCAACCTTTCTCACTTCTCCCTTCAATAGCTTTGTATGGTTCATGAGAATGTCTGATTTCTGGGGTGTCGATTAATTTCCAATAAAATACTCTGTTTAATTTTCAACTAGAGTCATCTCTGCAGTTAGTACTGATATACACAGATGAAAAGATCCTGCCATTTACCCTCCTCTCATAGGCCTCCTTTGAGCTATAATTCCCCAACTTTCTAAGGAGATCCTAGCATTATGGGTGGACCCCAAAGTCCCCCACCTTTTAGGGTAACATTGGCCTTTGCTTCATCAGGAATTCATGACTGATGGGATATTTAAAAAAAAATCAAATAAACATATAATTAACAAGGGCTAGGTTGTGGCCTAATAAATAAAAAATGGGATTTGCCACAAAATATAAAAGCACTTTTGTTCAGGGCTATAGCCAACCATGCCCTATTTTCTTATGTTGATATTCCATGCTGCTCTCACTCAAGGTAGTCTTTGCCAAGCACACTTGGTGTTCTAAGTTCTATTGTGCTCATTCCTCACTGGACTGATTTGGCATCGCCCCATTAAAGTTTGCTCAGTGTTTTTGTGCTATGGCAAGGCTTATGGATCCCCTGAGCTGGGGAAGGATCACCCCTTCTGTTTTGATACTCCTGGTCTGATTGTGTAAGAATCAACACTGGGAAAATAAGTTTACCTTAATAAGTGTGTATGGTCTGGAATCTTGTTAGTGGCAGATGAGTATGTAAGTGGTGCTTATGTACATGTATGTCTTGTTTTTGGATGAGGGGCAAGATGCTGTTCTATAGCCTTTGTGCCATGTTCAAAACTGCCCCATCTGCAGTTGTCAGATCCTGGAAGGGCCTGCTGATACTGGTGCTTAATGATGAGGTGGGGAGGGAGGGGGAGACAAGTCAAACAATGTATCTCCAAGAGAAAGGGATAGGAATGGATATCCTTTCTGTGAGTGCATTCCCATTTCTTTCCGCTCTGAGCCAGTTTGTCAATATCTGAATAGCTTTCCACCCTCCTCACTGGTAAGCAGTAGTGGCAGCCCCTCCTGGGGCTTGATAGCTGTAGGAGGAGGTTTCGGAAGGGGCACAAGGGTTAGCAGCTAGTCTCTTGTGCCCATCCCCCATTACACTCTGCTTGCCTGACCACCGTGTGGTTGTTTTGCATGTGTTTTCTAGGTTGTGCAATGATTTCTACCATACATAGACTGAATACTTCATAGGCAAAGCAGGACTACTGTGAGTTAAACTGATCACTTTTGAATATTATATAAACAGTCAACAGAGATTTATTTATTTGATTTATATCCCGGCCCTTCTCCAAGTTGACAGTTCTATACCCATTTGCCCACAAAACAACCCTGTGAACATTAGCTGAGGTTTGAACTTGAGTTCCCAGTTCTAATCCAACATTCTAGCCACTGCAAGACATTGGCTGTCTTCACAGGTCAGAAATTTGTTCTCAGGGCAAGTAGTTAACAATACTGGCTTATAATAGATAAGTCCAGGTGGTAGTGGCAGGGAAGCTTGTATGAAGTGAAAAAGAAATACTGTTAAAAAACAAAACAAAACAAAAAAAGTTGAAACATTTCTAGATGCATAGCTATTTATAAACAAATATACTGAGAGAGAGAGAGACAGACAGACAGACAGACAGACTACTAGAGTATCATTTTATTCTGAAATCCAAGCTGTAGAAGTGCAGATGAAGTCTTCATTGCCAAGCCTTAGGGTATTACTGGATTAATCACTATATTTGGGTGATTAATGTTTTGGTTACAGATTAAAAACATCAGCTGAACTGATTAAACAGAAATTTCCTAGTGTTTCCTGATACCATTACTGAAACTCTAACTCTTCTTTTATCTGCTTTTTCTCCTTGCAGTCCAGTCGTAGGCAATTCCCATGGTTTTAGGGAAACATTGATACCCCCTGCATCCTCTAGGCCCTTCCTGCTGTTGCATCTTCTGCAATGACAGCAGCCCCCAAAGTGGTTTTTCATCTACTATATAAAACTCAAAGTTTGTCTGTGAGTTTGTCTGTGTCAGGCAGGTGAAGACCTCATACAATTGGCTGAGTGAGGTGAGAAGACCTCATATGTTTGGCTGGCTGTGAAGATTCTATGGGATCCTGGGGTTGACAGTTCAGAGAGGGGCCTTTAGACTACTCAGCCAGAGAGCTCCTGGCCCTCAAGCCAGTTGCTATGGAGATAAAACCCAGCAGCAAGAAGAAGGGCAGTGTATTCCCTCAGAAACCAAACCTCTGTTATGTTAGCAACTCTGAATACAGATTGCATTGGGGAATATGGGGAACAGTTACAGGTACTGAAATAGGCTGGTTGCTATGGAGACGAGGCCTAGCAGCAAGGAGGAAGACAGTGTATTCCCTCAAGAACACAACCTCTGTATGTTAGCAACTCTGAAAACAGATTGGATTGGGGAATATGGGGAACAGTTACGGGTACTGGAATGAGCTTCTTGCTATGGAGAGGAAAGTGTATTCTCTCAGGACCCCAAACTGTATACGTGAATAATTCTGAATACAGATTGCATTGGGAAATATGGGGAAAAGTTACAAATACTGGTGAAGACAGTTTGCTGAGTTCTTAAAAGGAAAATAAAATCCTGGGCAATGCCCGGTAAATGCACTAGTTTAAAATAAATGTATGTTTCTTCTGTGCCTTGTTTATGAGTAAGAAAGGTCCAAGCAATTCTAGCAATGAACAGAACAGGAAGATAGGCCAATAATGAAGGCCAAGAGAAGAAGGAGAAATGGTAGAAAAATAATTTTCCTTTTTGCTGGTGTTCTCTTCAGTTATGACTCTGAACATCAGTGAAATCTGAACTGGAGTGGGGGAAAACTGTGTCATCATAGTGTCAAACTTAATCTTCCTTTTCTCTTGGTCTTTGTGTGTGGGCTGGAGGGGAGGGGAGCTTAGTCCACCCTATTAAAATTGCACTTTTTGAGCAGAAATAAGTGATTCCCTTGGATTTATGCCAGAGAACGCTATTGCAGTGAAAATAATCTCTTAATATGGTATGGCAGCTTCCCTAAGGATATGAAGAGTCTTCTGCATTGGAGGAACACATCAGAAAAAGCTCCTGATGGTATCATAAACTATAGAATGTCCCCCTCCCACACACACACACACTTCAGCCAGTGATCTGGCTGATAGCAAGGATGGGTAGATATTTTCTCTGGCATTCTTTAAATATCACAAAATTTCATAGGTTCATTAATGCACACATACACTTTATCGAAGTCACTTAGTAGCATGGGATTTGCAGCATTCAAAAATCTGAATCATTCTTGCTGATGTATATTTGATGATATTTTCTAGAAGTAGGTTTCTAAATCACAGCATTCTGACTGAATTTTGGTATGACTTTCTCTATTAGAATCCAACATACCATTTAAAATTTGAATTTTTTTAGCTATCGTTTCTTGCCTAAAAAAACTCTGTGAAATTCATAGGGTCATCAAAAGTCAATGGGTGACGAAAGCAAATACACATTACACAGCATTGCACTAAGGTATGCCTTGAGTCTGATTTCAGTAGAATAAGTGATAAAAAATTGGACAGATGTTGGTTCTGATGTTTGCCTGTGCGCAGCTGCACTTTGCTGTGCAGTCACTGCTTGACATCCTGGTCTATGAATGTGTTTGCAACAATGTGATGCCTATCTACTAACCTTCTGGTTTCTCTAGTTTTTTATTTGACTCTTGGTGAATAAACAAAGCAAAAACAGAGCTATTGCCACTGACCATCTATAGCAGTATTTCTGTTGGAGGTGGACAAGCTCTTTGTCTGTTCTGGGATAATCAAATCTTCAGGCCATATGATATCTGCAACCTCCTAATGGATGGTCATTATAGGCCCTGTATTGTTATGCACTGGCTGTAAAACAAAATAGCAGCTATCAGAATCACCAAGGAACTGCAAGAAGCATTTTATCATGCTGTATCATTTAAGTATAGAGACAGATATCAGATATCCTGTGGAATCCTGGGACAGATATCAGGTATCTTATGGAATCCTGGAGATTCCATATCCTGTTCCAAATTCCAAATCCTAGGGATTCCATAGGATGTTGAAAGTGGAATAATAGCACTATAACAGTCTAATGAGGAAATGGCCTAAGGGACTTGCTTCCTTTCTTTGACATCTGTTTTCTGTGCCAGCAGAGGCTACTCTTAGAAAACATCAGGTATGTCCTGTTAAACAAAAATGCTCCATTCCCTTCACAAGTACAATTGAGCAGACAATGACTGTCACTGGTTCAGATTGGTGTTGAGTGTCCATGGCAAGCCTGGTAACCTAACTGAAAGGTAACTGTGTAGCAGAGCCCAAAAGTGTGGCTCAGAATGGGAGGAGTAAGGGTTTAAACATGAAGGTTTAAACTTCAGGGTGAAAAGAGTGGAGAAGGTAAAAAGGGTAGGAGAAAAAGCCCAAAATTAGACAGCTTGAAAATAAGCAAACTGCAGTAAATGAAGACTAAATTCTCAGAAGGAATAGTAAGGTTGTTTGGTTAAGCATTTACGCCTTCCTAAAGGAAAGATGTTTGGATAAGAATTTGTGTGTGTATATGCCTTCAAATTGCCTGTTAACATATGGTGACCATATTCATAGGATTTTCTTAGGCAAGGAATACTCAGAGATGGTTTTGACAGTTTCTTTTTCTGAAATATAGCCTACAACACGTGATGTTCATTGCTGATCTCCCATCCAAGTACCAGCCAGGGCTGACCTTGCTTAGCTTTCAAAGTCAGATGGGATCTGGTGCCTTTCGGATATTTAGGCCTTCAGACAAGAATTTATTGTTGAATTTATCATTCATATATCATTGAATACTAAAGTTAGGATTGTCCATGTCATCACATTTCCAGTTTCTTTGTGAAAGCTGGATAATGAAGAAAGCTGGTAGGAAGAAAATCAACTTATTTGAAATGCAGTGCTGGAGAAGAGTTCTATGGATACCCTGGACTGCCAAAAAGGCAAATGAATGGGTCCTAGAGCAATCAAATCTGAGCTCTCCCTAGAAGCCAACCTAACTAAACTGAGAATGTTGTACATTTGCCATATCATTAGAAGAAGACATGGATCACCAGAAAAGACAATAATGCTTGATAAGGTAGAGGCAGTAGTAAAAGAGGGAGATTGCATTAAAAATGGATAGAATCAATCAAGAAATCCCCAGCTCTGAATCTGCAAGACCTGAGTTGGTCTGTGGGTGATAGGGTGACTTAGAGGACTCTCATTTATAGGGTCGCTATAAGCTGAAGTCGACTTGATGGCAGCTAACAACAGCATAAGAATTTACAGCTTCCAAAAGGATTTGAACTCTAGCATTTTGTTTCTTTCCAGTAGATAAACACTAGTGCTACTTATTCACCATATCTAAGAAACTAATAATGCTACCATTATAGCAAGGCTCTCCTGATATTCTCTGCCTGTATCTGAGTGCTGTACTCTCATCAAAATGTACTAGGATGGCAGTGAATTGTTTGGATGCCCAAAGAATCAGTGGTGAATATTGGTTTCTACGTTAGGTATACAGTAAATCTGCTCTGGGTTTTTTTACAGATTTTAAAGATACTTTTGAATGTGCAGAACCTGTTTGGAAAACTGTGTTCAGCACTTTGGACAGCTCCTGTAAAGTCCAGAATAAAATCCTAAACAGATTTACCACATCTCTAACAGAGAAGCCATTCGCTGTTGCTACAAGGAATACTGGTAAATTCAAGGCTATCAGATTTTCCCCACTAGAGTCACTACAATATGGGATGATAATCATATTTGTGCTCTTCTGTATCCAGAACATATTGCATGAGATGCATTCCTCATGCCACAAGAATGCTCCTTCCTCTGTAGAACAATTTTGGCTCCCATAGATTGGAGACAGATCATGCCCCTTATGTAAAAGGAATTGCTTTCTCAGCAAACTGTTAAAATAATCAATGATTGCATTGTCAACATTTGCTTAATAATTTTATTCTTAGTGACAGGTACATACGGCATTCATGATGAGAACTACATCCATTATTATTTCTGAACAGATTGATTTTGATGATACAAAAGAGAGGTGTCAGGTACACTTCTACAATTCCCATTCTGAAGGCAAAAAAACACAATTGCTTTGCTTGGCTAAAGTGAAGCCAATGCAAAACTGGCTTGAGAAAGAATGATATATGTAAGTTTTGCATTTACATGTCGTCTTCTTGCTTCTGACAATTGGAAAAATGATATATGAGAATTTTTTTCTCTTTAACTTTCTACACATGCCACATTCAGGTATTTTGAGGAAAAAATGTTATTCCTTTGTTTAAAGAAATAACAAACACATGCAAATCTATTTTGATTTTAAAAGTGCGAATCAAATATAGTAGACAAGGTACCGGTATTTAATGTCTAATTCAAATATAACCCATTTTGTTTATTTTTAACAGGCAGCAATCAGCTGAAGACCTTGCAAGGGTGCCAGTTAATTCCACCAGCAACATCTTGAATAGACTTCTGGTTAGTTATGATCCCAGGATAAGGCCAAATTTCAAAGGTTAGTTCATAGTAATAAATTTATTTTATTTTACAGTCACTTAAACATCTATATGGTCATATCAACAAGCAATTAAATTTTATTTTCTTGCAGACCAGTTTGGAGAGCCAACATAGTGTAATAGTTTGAGTGCTGAACTAGGACTTTTGGAGACCAAGTTTGAATCCCGCCCCCCGAGCCATGGAAGCCCGCTGGGTGGCCCTGGGAAAGTCACATTCTCTCAGCCTAAAAGAGGGGCAATATCAAATAACTTCTGAATAAAGCTGTTCAAGAAAAGCCTAGGATAGGGTTACTATAATTTGGAAGGACATAATAAGAACTGGCACGACATCATCATCATCATCAACAACAGATAAGATTATAACCCACATGTTAGCAAGGAAGTAACTGAGTGTTTTAACCGCAGTTTGGTTATTCACTTTTAGCTGAAATTAGAGAGTTACATTTTTAGCATTAAATGGTCAAATAATCTCAGAACCAGCCATCTAACTTTTTAGAAGCTTATACTCAGTAGAGACATATTTAGTCTGTATCCATCAGTTCACCAGTATGTTGATTATACTCAACTTCATTTCTCATTTCCGTGTAATTTCAAGGAAGCTATTTTGGTACTAAATCGGTGTCTTCTGTCAGTAATGGATTGAATGAAGGTGAACAAATTGAAGCTTAATCCAGTTAGGTCAGAGGTGCTCCTGGTCAGTTGAAAGGCAGATCAAGGAACAGGGATTCAACCTCTGCTGGATGGGGAAGTTCTTTTCTTGAAATCTCAGGGGTGTAGTTTAGGTGTACTTCTGGATTCAGCTCTCAGCCTGGATGCCCAGGTTTCTGTAGTAACCAGGAGTATATTTGCACAGTTAAAATTGGTGTGCCAGCTATGCCTTTTCATGGAAATGTCAGTTCTGACTATGGTGATGTTTGTGTTGATTACATCCCATGTGGGTTACTCTAACACACTGTACATGGGTCTGCCTTTGGGAAACTGTTTGGAAACTTCAGCATATCTAAAATGTGGCTGAACTGCTGACTAGGGCTGGTCATAGCAAACAGATAAGTCTGTTATTGAAACAGCTTCACTGGCTAATGGTTCATTTCCAACTACAATACACAGTGTTGGTTAGGACCTGTGGCTTAGATCCAGATTATCTGAAAGACTGTATCTCCCTGTATGACTCTGCCTGAGTCTTAAGATCTTGAAGGAGAGGGTTTTCTTATGATCCCACCATTTTCATTGGCTCAGGCGGCTTTCTCACAGTTCCATCATTGTCACAGGCTTGCCTGATAAGGGCATGTGACATGGCCTCTACATGCTGCCGAGCTGTCAGATTGTCTCTCTTGGGAGGTTGTCTGCTTTCTCTTTACCGGTAGATAAAGATGTTGTTATTTAAATAGACATGTTGGCAATTAACTGGTTTTGCAGAAGGCTGTGTGGTGGTTCACTTTTATCTTTATAGTCATGTCTTTGAATTGATATTATACTATTTTAAATGGCAGATATTTTAGGTATTTTTGTATCATTGCCTTTTAGTTGTATTTTGATTTAACCTTGTTATAAACCACTTTGTGTCTCATGTTGTAATAATAATATTAAATGAACGAACAAATGAATGAGGTATCATTTTCCCCTTCCTGAAGTAGTGTCTTTCTCCTAGGTTTGTGCAGGGATGTCCTTTATCCATAATGTTGCTTTGTTTGAATATAGTTCGTTTAAAAATAAATCACAATACACAAGCATACATTGTCACACAAACACTTGAAATCATCAGAGATTGAATTGACCTAGCCTTGAACAAGTGTGAAGCTCCAGGTACAGTTTTTGGTTTTGGATTGAGAGAGGAAATAGTTGACTGAGACAGAAACATTTTGGGTGGATTCTGTATGTTTATCTGGGTCACAGAGTGTTTGAAAGAGAAAAAGTGCATACAAATCCATGTGCATATTATAAAATATGAATGGCTAAAATGTGAAAAGTGGAAAAAAACATGCAGAAAATGAGTAAATTAGAAAAATACATAGAAGTTAGCACAGATTTATTTGTGAAGCACCCTCTCCCAGCCTTGCTCTCCCATATAAAACATTCATAGGAGGAAATACAGATGGGATTTGGAGAAATGCAACAAAATCAAGATGGAGAGATTTTCACATTCCTAGATACACTCTGAAATTGACTTAGTTGGCATCATTACTTCTGGACAGTTTTTTTATTGCAGCCCCAAAGTTAAGTAAGTAAAATCAAACTGTTAGTTGTAAGTCGCAGAGTAAGTTCAGCCCCTTGTGACATACCTAAATAAACTCTGGTGCAGCCCACTGCATCTAGAAGTCACAAAAGTCATTGCATGGAGTTCAGCTGTGTGCAGTTCCAGTGCTATATGATGTCAGATTAAATGCATCTGTTTCTGGAAGGCCCTAGCATTTGTAGGAAAGTATATCTGAACAATTTGCATCAAGAAGACTATTAAAACAAGTGCCTGAGAAGCATCAAACGGGGTTGGGCTATTAAAAAAAATCTTAAACTGTGAACATCCCCCAGAGTAATGTTAACTCTATTATTACAAGATGGACAGAACATGGTTCAACAGTGAATTTGCTTAGGGAAAGCTGTTCACCTTTGTTAGAGAAGCAACCAAGAGGTCAATGATGCTAGAAAGACACATAGCTGAGATGGGAAAAACCATCCATGGGAGAGTCTGGAACCTTTCCAAAGCTAGGCTTTGTGGGAAAGTGGCAAGAAGAGTGGGTTTGCTTCAGCAATGACTTTATCAGAGCCCATTTTGAATTTTCAAGAAAGCATGAGAGGGACACAGTAAACATGTAGAAAAAAGTTCTGTGGTCTGATGAGAACAAAGTAGAATTTTTTGGCCTTGTCTCAAAATGCTATGTGTGGCACAAATCCAACAGTGCTCATATTCCTGAGAATACCACCCCTATGGTAAAACATAGAGGTGACAGCATTATGTTGTTGGGCTGCTTTTCCTCAGTATGGACTGGGGAATTGGCCTGGATTAAGGACAATGCAGATGGAGCCAAATGCATGGCAATTTTAGAAGAAAATCTGTTTCATTCTTCAAGAGAGTTGGGACTGAGGTGAAGGTTCAACTTCCAGCAGCACAGTGACTCTAAATACACAGACAAATTAACAGTGGAGTGGTTTGAAAACAAGGAACTCAATGTGTTAGTCAAAGCCCAGTCAAAGCCCAGTCAAAGCTCAGACCCTAATCTGATTGAGAATCTGTGACAAGACTTGAAAGATGTGGCAGTGGTCCACATCCAGCCTGACAGCTAGAACAATT
The DNA here is from genome assembly GCA_948474755.1 of Ctenosaura bakeri. Lineage (NCBI taxonomy): Eukaryota > Metazoa > Chordata > Lepidosauria > Squamata > Iguanidae > Ctenosaura > Ctenosaura bakeri. Next base: position 211,209 of record CAOLHI010002619.1, on the reverse strand, counting down.
TTTCCCAGGAGAATCGGCAGAATTGCAGGATCAAGATGTGCAAAACTGATAAAGACTTATCCAAGATGACGACGACGACGACGACTACACTACTACTTCTCCTCCCCCTCCCCCCTCCTCCTCCTCCTCCTCCTTCTTCCTTCTCCTGTTTTTTATTTATATCCCGCATTTTCCCCCAAAATTGGGGCTCAAGATGTCTTACAGTTTATAACTACAATACAGCATAAACAGCACAAACATACAAAAAGTGAGCATTAAAATAGTATTACAACATCAAAGTATTACAACATTAAAATAAATTTTAAAAATTAACTCAAAAAAGATAAAAATTATTTAAAAGCAGTTCAGTGAACAACAATATGGCACGTTCTTAAAAGCTCTTTCTTAAAAAAAACTTTCTGGTTTAAAATCCTGTCAGAATGAAAGGGTCTTTGTCTGCTACTGGAAAGACAGCAAGGAAGGGGCCATTCTGGTCTCCTTGAGAAGACAGTTCCAGACCCTGGGGAAGCCAAAGATAAGTACTGATTCAGGAGGTGAATACTTATGCAACTAACACATGCCAGTGTACTTTTCTTTTCTTTACTTAACTTTTATATCACAATAAAAATGCTTAGCATCTTTGCAACACTGAGTATCTTGTGTATATCTAGTGACAACAATTCTATTTAAATCAGTTTCAGTTCTAGATTGTAAATGTGGAATGTGGAACAGTCAAGGGATATGTGTGAATACTTTTGCAGAGACCATAGGTCATTGTGGGGAGTTTTGTGGTATGAAGTCTTAAACAAATAATATGAACGGACAATATAAATACAGTGCGTGAACCGAAAGTAGAACAGCTGGTCAACATATAGAGCACACAATTCTGCTACTGTGAGAAAATGGAAGAGAACTGAGGCTGGACTTCTGTCCTTATAGGGGATGAACATCCAACACAGAGAGCTATATCTTTCTGCAGAAAAAGGCGGGAATTTAGAGACCCACTTTTTCATGATAAACTTCTATATTTCTGTGATAAAATTTAATTGCTTCAAGTATATAACTATGATCCAATCACACTGGTCTTTCTTGAGCTGTTGGCCACAGCTCATCCTAGAGGAGCACTGACACTTTTGTAAGTAGCCAAGTGATTGGCTCCTGCTTACCAGGTTGAATGACGTAAAGCATGTTTTGGCAACTTTCTAGAAGAGGGAAACAACACTAGATCCATGCCAACTACTGAGGCCACACCCTGTCACTGTCATCCTGCCAAATTTGCTTCCACACTGACAGAATTTGGTGGTGCAATAGTCATTTGGGAATAAGAGGGGCTTGAAGGGGCAAAAATGAAAGGAGGAGGCACATTAGATTCACAGTTCCTGTGTTGCCCACACTGATACAAACCTTAGATTTGCTCAGCCCTATAGATATAGGTTAGGTTGGGTTACCACATCCACATCGACTTATAGAAAACAGGATCATATGAAGAAGCTGACACAGAGGGAAACAGGACAAGGAATCTGACTTGTTTTAGAGAAGGGGTGGAAAATCTCAAACCCCTGGTACTGAATAAAGCCTCCCTGAGGTCTCCATTTTGATCCACTGAGGTTCTCTGAAGGGCTATGGCTGCTTCTCCATGATACCATCATTTAATGGTTTGTGAAAAACTAAGACCCTTTTTACAGGATAGCGGCATCCCAGCATGGGGACATGAGAGGAGCAGGACCATACTGATGCTTCTGCATGACATCATCATGGTCCCACCCTTCTCACATCACTAGCTGGCACGATTGCAAGGTATATAATTGACGGAGAAACTTCATCAATGACCCCTGATTGCGCAAGCCTTCTGTTGCATCCAGCCATGTAGAAAGGCCAGAAGATGATCACACACTTCCTTTCCCACTGCAGCATGGGAAGGTCAGCTGCAGTGGGGAACAAGGGGGTGTGTCCTTCATGCTCCCTTCCTCAGGCAGCCAGTCACGTGTTGAGGGGAGCATTGGGGACACACTCCCATCCTGGCAGAGGCGCTGCCAGCATGACTCCTGGATGACAACAGATCAAGGTAAGGTGCGGAAAGGGCCTAAAATTACTCACATAAGGCTTAGTTAATGGCAGGAAGAGCTTTAAGCTCAAATATGCTGGTATTTTTGATCATACCTTTTGCTTTTGTCCCCAGCTATCATAAAAATGCATTCCTTGAGAACTTACCTGAGATTGAATTTGGTCTTCAGGCTGAAAGAGGTTTCCTACTCTTAAGAGTTTTCTACATGTAACTTTTAATCACTGTCTATCCTCCAAGTAATCTCATATTAGAACCAAAACAGACATGGTGTGAGAGATCTGTTTTTTAAAGGAACTCAAAGAGAAAGTGGTGGTGTGGGAGAACTCCAGTTTTGAAAAGGGCTGTGATGTTGGGCAGAGAAGTGTAACCCTTTTCCCTGTGTCATTTCCCCAAAATAATGGCTGATCTCCTGAAGCTACTATTAGATCCTTTGATTAAAAAAAGACATGCATCTGTATTGTTACTGTAGGTTCTCTATACTTTCCCCAGCAGGGCTAATAGTAGCTTGTGTTATTGGGAGAGACTTAGACTGGAGACATGCCATCACCACTACTCCAGTCAAAATTTACATTCTCTGCAGCTGCTTTGAGTCAACAAATCATGGAAAAGACTTACATTTTCTTTCCATTAATGTTCAAATTAGCTTTCATTCAGTCTGAATTAATATGCCATGCATGTTAAGGAGGAAAAACAAAGAGAGGTTCCTTCTCCCCGACTACCATTGCATTTTAAAATGAGCTCATTTCACCAGTGACTATTGCCCTTATTTAGTTGTAACACAGAAAGTCACTCCAAAAATTTATTCCTAGCTCTTCAGTCTTCCCTTCTTAACCACCACAGATCTAGAAACAGGACTGTGTTAATTCATTATTTGTTTTAATGAAAATTTTAGAAAATGGGAGAGAAAATGAGAATAGGTTTAATTGATAACTCTGAGACTAATATTCTCTTATGTATATATTTTAGGGATTCCAGTTGATGTAGCAGTCAATATTTTCATTAACAGTTTTGGATCAATACAAGAGACCACTATGGTAAGACTGATTTTTCATGAATATTTAATGTATTTACTAGTAATTAAAGTACCTGGTTTTGTATGGATTGGAATAACCCTTAGCTTCACACACCAAAATCTTCAGATGAAGTTACACAGCTGTTAGGTGGACACACTGGAATGGAGCCACAACCACTGAGACCACTAGGCCTAGTGTTGTAGAATATGCATAGAGCATATTGAGGTGTGGGTCTGCCAATTACAGAGGAGCTGTCTGACAACAGGGAGGAGTATCAGCCCTATGATTCTGTCTCTTGGTCTGCTTCCCCTGGTTTGAAACTATGTTAGCAAAACAAAACAAAGCTGATAAATGCAGTGTTTCTCTTAGGCTTAAACTCAGTTGATAGCTCCAACTACAACAGACCCATAGAATCAACAGAACCAAAGCCCATCCAGACTTGTATTAAGTTCTGTTGATTCAGTGTCTTCTCTCTGCTTGGGACAACATTAGATTTAGGTCCTAGTAACCAAAGATGATCTTGCAAGTTTCAAACCATGGGTATTAAAGTAAGATGTTTAAATAATAACTTCAAAGTACAAGCCCTTATGGTCTCCTGAGTATGCAAATGAAGTTTCATATGTCTAGGTTTCCTGTAGTCAAATAGATTGATGACACTTCTTTATTATTATAGATCTGAACAATTTGACCAGAATCTTGATTGTAACATATGCTAGTGTAACTTCCTGTCACACCAGAGTATGTACTTTTTCAGTTGGTTCAGAAGGAGGCAAACAATACCTCCTTGCACAGTGACTCCCAGCCTTTGCAATTAGAGATTTACTGTGTTGGCCAATCAGTGGCTGGTGTGGTGGGGTAGGAGCTCTCAGGCACCATCCAGTTGCAGTTGCATACCTGGAGAAAAGCAACAAGCTATCACCTTCACAGACCTCCAGTGTATTTCCTGGAGGTCCAGGAGAATGACAGCTGTCCTTTTCTACCAACTGCACAATCACAGCTGGATGGTGTCTTGGAGCTCCTGGCCACTGATTGGCCATTGGGGTACTTTCCAGTGCTGTCAAGCTGTGATTGTACAGCAACAAACTCAGAGATTCAGTGGAATGCCAGCAGAAAAGTGTTGGCTTTGATTTATGCTCTGCCAGCAATCAAGCAGTATCTGGGCCACTGTGTCCTGCCTTTCCACCAAACAGTAGAATGTTCAGTGTGACTAACATTCAGACAATATTGACTACCTGATTAAAATATTTATAAGCATTCTTTTAGAATAAATTGGGACAGTTAGAAGCAATTAAAGCTGCATTGAATCTGGAAATGAGAAACAGGGGAGCCACCTAGTACAGGATCAGCTGAGGCAGGAAGCACTCCTTAACTTCCTCCTCAGCCATCCCCTGGGTTAACTACCTGAGCCCTGAGGGCAACCTAATAGCTCCCCATTTGGCCATCTATTGACAGGCAGAACTGAGGAACCCCGCCCCCAAGTCAGATGACATAGGTGAGGGTAAAGCACCCAGGCCAGCCCCAAGAATAGTTTCTTTCCCATCTCCCCATGTCCCAGAACCAAAAGAGGTAGTTCCAGAGCCCTCTCCTACTCCAAAAGGGTGCCAAGATGTTCACCATAACTCTTATTTCCTCTCTCAACTACCTGCCACAGGAAAGGTACAAACATTTGCTTCATCTTTTCCCCCCTCCCCAAGGCTGGCCAATGGGATCCTCATTCACTGTTACAAATCCTCCAGGGGCAACATATTGCTTCCTTTTGATAAATGAATGTTGTCTGATCTGTAGAGCTCAAGCCACTGAAAAACTAGTGGGATGTAGAAGGAAGTGACCCAACACCCCTGTTCAAGTCATTTTGAATCTTCCTGTGTACCCTTCTACAGGCTACATCAATGCATCAGAGACCATCCTCACTCTGCAAAACTTAGTGAGGCATCACCACATCAATATTACTTCCAACCATTTATTCTGTGTGATCCAGAGGTCATGCAGAGCCCAAAGGATAAGGGGTTTCCCCTTCAATAAACCCAGGTCATCCCCCCCCCACTCCACTGGTGAATGACTAAAATGTGAAGAGGATACCTCTTTTTTTCTATCAAAAAACAAAAAAACAGAGGCAAAAAAACCCATATCAATGTAGGCCTCTTTTTCTGACCACTCTACTAGGCCTGGCCACTTAACCCCAGTTGAGCACCAAAATGATAATTTCAGGCCTGGTATGCTGCCTAAGAAACCATCCTATTGCTGCAGACCAGGACTCACAACTTCTCCAAATGTAGAATCTGGAAAACTTCTCCAAAATGTAGAATCGGGAAAAAGACAACACAAAACCATGTAATTAAAAACTCAAGAGGTCAAATATATTCTTTGTATGCAAATTATCCCAATGGCCAATATGCTAGATTGGTCCTGGACCAAGACCCATGCCAAAAGCTGTAGAAGTTGCAGTCTGAAATAGTGGGTCCCATTTAACTTATTTAAGAACCAATCACTGAACAAGTGATTGAAGTGATGAACACTGGACAAGTCTCAGAGGAGGCGAGTTCTGGTTGTTGGGACTCTTTGCTAAGAGGAACTGAAACAGCAATCTGCAAAACGGACAAGCTCAATCGAGAAGTCTGTTGTCTTCCTGGGGCCAGGATCAACCACATAATGGAGAGGCTAACCAGGCTAGTCAAACCCACTGACTATAAGCCCCTCATTTTGGTTCATGTGGGAACCAATGACACTGCGAGGAGCAGCTTAAACCACATTGCAAGGGACTACGAGCGTATGGGGACCAAGCTTAAGGACCTTGGTGTGCAGGTGGTCATTTCGTCTCTCCTCCCTGTTCAAGGATACGGCGCATGTAGGGAAAGGGCAATAGTAGAGGTCAACAACTGGCTCCGCACATGGTGCCGCCAACAACGGTTTGGGTTTTTGGAACATGGCCTGAATTTCCATGAACATGGGCTTCTGGCAAGGGATGGGCTGCACCTCACAAAACTGGGCAGGAATGTTTTTGCAAACAGTCTTGCAAGGAAGATTAAGAGGTCTTTAAACTAAGATCCACTGGGGAGGGAGACAATATTATTCAGGGCAAGGACTCAGAGAACACAGGGGGAAAAGGCCCAAATGATACTGGACAAGTAGTACAAGCGGCCAATGGCGGGAGGAGTAGAAACAATAGTACAGGACTTGCAGGAAGGGCCTGGGACTTAAGTGTCTCTACACTAATGCAAGGAGTATGGGAAACAAGCAGGATGAGTTTGTACTCCTAGTACAAGAAAATAAATACGATTTGATAGGCATCACTGAGACCTGGTGGGATGAGTCTCATGATTGGAATATAGGAATAGAGGGGTATAGCCTATTTTGTAAAAATAGACCAAACAAGAAAGGAGGAGGAGTAGCCTTGTATGTCAAGGATGTTTTCACCTGTGAAGAGATCCTGGGCTTAAACCCAGAAAGCCAGGTAGAGAGCATTTGGGTAAGAATTAAGGCAGCGAGAAACAATAGGGATATTCTGGTGGGGTTTACTAAGACCTCCAACCCAGGCTGAGGACTTGGATGACGCCTTCCTCAACCAAATGACTGAACATTCAAAGAGGAGAGATACAGTAATAATAGGAGATTTCAATTACCCAGATATATGCTGGCAGTCAAACTCTGCCAAGACAGCAAGGTCCAGCAAGTTTTTTGCTTGTCTTGCAGACAACTTCATGGTCCAGAAGGTGGAAGAGGCCACAAGGGGATCAAATATTCTAGATCTGGGTCTTGACCAACAGGGATGACCTTGTGAATGAGGAGAAGTGGTTGGATCTTTAGGGGGGAGTGACCATGCCCTGTTGGAATTTAGCATTCAGTGGGAAGGAGAAGATAAGGGTAGCCAGACACTCGTCTTAGATTTTAAAAAGCGGACTTCTGTAAACTTAGGGAGCTGCTGGCTGGAATTCCGTGGTCAGGAATAGTGAAAGGGAAAGGAGTTCAGGAGGCATGGGAGTTCCTTAAAAAGGGGATACTGACGGCACAGTCTAAAACTGTGCCAATAAGGAGGAAAAATGGAAGGCATCTGAAGAAACCAGAATGGTTGACTAAAAAAACTCTCAGCTGAGCTAAGAGTTAAGAGAAACACGTATAGGAAATGGAAGAAGGGGGGAAAACCCCCAAAGAAGAATTTAAGCAAGTAGCCAGGAGATGTAGGGAGGAGGTCAGAAAGGCTAAAGCACAGAACGAACTTAGGCTGGCCAGAGACATTAAAAACAATAAAAAGGGTTTTTTTAAATATGTCCCAGCAAAAGGAAAAAGAAGGAGACAGTAGGGTGCTACGAGAGAAGATGGCGAATTACTCACAGGGGGAGAGAAAAGGCAGAGCTACTTAACACCTTCTTTGCCTCCGTATTTTCCCAGAAGGATACAAGCACTCAACCTGGCGGTAGGGGAGCAGGGGAGGAAGCAGAGGAAATGAGGCACTTAATAAGTAGAGAGGTGGTACAGGAAAAACCTGGCCGATTGGATGAATTCAAGTCTCCAGGGCCAGATGAATTGCATCCTAGGATATTAAAAGAGCTGGCAGAGGTCATTTCGGAACCCCTTGATAAATTTTGAGAAATCTTGGAGGACAGGAGAAGTTCCAGCAGATTGGAAGAGAGCAAATGTTATCCCCATCTTCAAGAAGGGAAAAAAGAGGACCCAAATAATTATCGCCCAGTCAGCCTGACATCGGTACCCGGAAAGATCCTGGAGCAGATCATTAAGCGTTCAGTTTCTAATCATTTAGAAAACAACGCAATAATCACGAGAAGTCAACATGGATTTCTCAAAAAAAAGTCATGCCAGACTAATCTGATCTCTTTTTATGATAGAGTTACTAGCTTGATAGATGAAGGGAATGCTGTGGATGTAGCATATCTCGATTTCAGTAAGGCCTTTGACAAAGTTCCCCATGACATTCTTGCATCGAAGCTAGTAAAATGTGGGCTAGACAGGGCTACTGTTAATTGGATATGTAATTGGTTGACCGACCGAACCAACGGGTGATCACGGATGGCTGCTTTTCATCCTGGAGAGAAGTGACTAGTGGGGTGCCACAAGGTTCTGTCCTGGGCCCAGTGCTGTTCAATATTTTTATCAATGACTTAGATGAAGGAATAGAGGGCATGCTCATCAAATTTGCAGATGACACCAAATTGGGAGGGGTTGCTAATATGCCAGAGGACAGGATCAAAATTCAAAATGACCTGGATAGATTGGAGAGCTGGGCCAGGGCGAACAAAATGAAATTCAACAGAGAGAAATGTAAGGTCCTACACTTAGGCAGAAATAATGGAATACAGAAATATAGGATGGGGGACACGTGGCTGGATAGCAGTACGTGTGAAAGGGATCTAGGAGTCTTCATAGACCACAAGCTGAACATGAGTCAGCAGTGTGATGCGGCAGCCAAGAAAGCCAATGCAATTCTGGCGCATCAACAGGAGTATGGTGTCTAGATCGAGGGAGGTACTGGTACCACTCTACTCTGCTTTGGTTAGCCCCCAAAATTTTAATACTGTGTCCAGTTCTGGGCACCCCAATTCAAGAAGGATATTGACAAGCTGGAGCAAGTCCAGAGGAGGGTGACCAAAATGGTGAGAGGTCTGGAAAACATGCCCTATGAGGATAGACTGAGAGAGCTGGTATGTTTAGTCTGCAAAAAAGGGGGTTTAAAGAGGGGACATGATAGCCATGTTTAAATATTTGAAGGGATGCCACGTAGAGGAAGGAGGGGGCTTGTTTTCTGCTGCTCCAGAAACCAGGACAAGGAGCAATGGATTCAAGCTGCAGGAAAGGAGATTCCACCTGAACCTCAGGAAGAACTTCCTGACAGTCAGGGCTGTCCGGCAGTGGAATCTGCTGCCTCGGAGAGTAGTGGAGTCTCCTACCTTGGAGGTTTTTAAGCAGAGGCTTGATGGCCATCTGTCGGGAGTGCTTTGAGGGTGTTCCTGCATGACAGGGAGTTGGACTGATGGCCCGTGTGGTCTCTTCCAACTCTACATTTCTATGATTTATGATTCTATGAAAGGTCTTAGAAATAATAGTCCAAAATTGATATTTGGTGAGGGCTGAAAAATTGAAATGATAAAAAAAGGACTCAACCTAGATGCCTGGCCATACATAATTCTGTAAAGCACAAAAGGGTATAAAGCCAGATCAAGGCAAATTCCCAAGGTTACCTTTGCCTCACTCCCCGTGATCCATCTTAGAGGTACATACTCACAATATTGTCCTATCTCAGTCCCCGACAGCACAGCTGATAAAACAAACAAAACAAACTGAATAGCTCCCAGCTCGTACTTACTTCCAGGCAGTAAGTACAGAGTCATAAATAAGTCCAACAGGATTCCAAGGCAAGGGAGTGTCCATGGTCAGTTAGAGTATTCAGCAAGGTATCCAGCAGGGTAGAAGGTCAGATAAGGTTTGACAATTCCTGAACAGGAAGGACATCAGCTTATATGTCTGAAGCCTAGTGCAGCTGTGGCTTGATTAATTGTTGCTGGTTATAAATTCTGAGAGAGCAATACCAGCTCTCTCTTTGCTGTCTGCACTCTGCAAAGGTGGGTACAAGTAAGTGCTCTTCTGTATCTGAAGAGGCAGGACTCTCTTCTGGAGCTGGCACTGCCCCCTCTTCTGTTTGTGGCACTGTAACCAATTCCTGTACAGCAGGTCCTAGCATGTCCCCTGTTTCAGCCTCTGACATGCCCCTGTTTCAGACTCTGAGTTAGAGTCCATGTTGTGGAAGCTGGGCATGACAAATATTGCTTGTTGCCCAGAAATAATTAAATTCATTAACTCCAATTCTGTGCTTGATACATCTCCTCAGACAACACAACCAGCTCCCTAATCCACAAGGGACCCAGAAAGGCAGCCAAAGATGCTGCATGGACCAAGATTCCCTCAGATTCTGAGGTGCAAATGGCTGACCAAGTGCCCTCCATGCCCTTAAAGACATCAGATGATAATGGTTCATACCTATCAGACACTCTGTCCTGATCTGTCTTGATACTCCTGGGGTCCTGGAAGCAAAGGCCAACACTGCCAACCCAGCTCAAATGGATCATGGAGCTAAATCCCTATCCTTCAGATGGACACAGAATTGCAAAATGTATGAAACAGAGATTGGCCATAGAACCCAAAGCCCCTCTCCAGACCTAATCCATTCAAAATCCCAATCAGCCTTTTTATAATGTCTCCTAGTACTAGGAGATAAGAAGAGGCTAACAGCTTTGGCAGCATTACCCCTCTAAGCCTCCACAGGTGTGGTGGCATTGGATCCAGAAGGGCCTCTGCATCTGGAGCCAGTTGTCTGAAGCTCTCCATCTGTTGATGGGAGAGAGCAGTGTCAATCCTGTTGTCCACCCTAGCCATATGGAGTGCTGTGAAAAGAATATTACAGTGAAAACACTGCCATGTTAAGGCTTTGACTAAACACATGACTTGTGGGAATCTGAAGAACAAGGAATTGATACCCTGTACTGTGGCGCTTGTTGCATCAGAAATGGATGGAGGAGTTACCCAATTACTCGGTCCAAATCTGAACAGCAAACACAACTGGAAGAAATTCCAGAAATGTTAAATCTGGCAAACCTACTTCAACACACTTCTCAGGCCCCACTTGGGGACACCAGTGTCCTTGAAAATACACTCCCAAATCAGTGGAACCTCCTGTTTCCAAAGGTACCTTTAAAGCATCCCAAATCCTTAGTTCATCCCTCCAAAGAGAAATCTCATTAGAGTGAGCAGACTGCCAGACGTTCAAGTTCTCCCTAACCCCTCGAGCAATCTTAATTTATGAATTCTACCTATAGAATCACAGATATACCATAAAAAGTGCTATCAGGTGTCACAACCTAGCATGCGGCCAATGAAATTCCTTAAGCATAACTGAGAAACCCTTTCCCTCAGGAAAGCTTCTCCTTGAAAGCCTACAGTGTTGTTCCATATCAGTCTCAATACTCAGAAAAACCAAACACTGAATCCCTCTATTCATTCATGGTCTCAGGGCACACACAATTCTGATGTCAAGAGATTTTTGCTATATGAACAAAAAAAACACCCAAATAATAGATAACCTCATTTTATCTAAAACTAAGGTTAAGAGTCCATTCAATAAAACTACTGAACTTTGCAAATGCTGCACATGACATTGAACAGCCTGTAGGAAGGGCCTAATCATTTCTTTTTTTTTTTTTTAAAAAAAATACTGTAATCAAAAGAAAAGTCAGTAACTCAGAATCCTGAGGATGAACTGGCAAAAGGTGAAATGCAGACTTAATGCCACAATTCATCAATTCCACACCCACTTCATTCCTAAGTACCTCTTGCCCTGCTGCATCACAAGATGTATAAGGTACAGTGCAAAGCTCTGCTGGAATGACATAATTAATAAGCTTACCCTTGGGATAAGATAAATTATGAATAATCCTGTGTTCACCAGTGCCTTCTTAGGAACAACCTCCAGAAATGAAACCCTCAAATTGGGTTCAGGAGGGGTTGTAAGGGGGCCCACAACTCTTCCTTCTGTTAGTTTTTTTTCCAGATCTTGTCCTAGAGGACTCCTCCCAATCTAAGCAATGAACATAAATTCTTAGATCAAAAAGAGTGTTTGATTCCTTGAAATGGAATCTGAAAGCCCTCTCTAAACACATCAAACTTGCTTTATAATTTTCTCCTTGTTCTCTTTAAAAACTCTGTATCACCAGCTATGTTGCTACGGGCAACTTCTTTCCATTCTGTAAAACTGTAGTTCCCTCTGAATATGTTATTAATGCTCCATTTACTCTTTCTTCTGTAACTCCCTAGAAACATTAGATCTCTATATGCTGTCCATTACACTCCACTGTACTTGCCAAATGTACAGTTGTTAATTATTTTTATTGCAGTTATTTACATTTCCATCCAAATCCATATTTCCAGTAGCTTAATACACTTTTACAATCTGAAGTTAGAGACACCATCTCCACCAGGCCTTTGGAGACTTCCTTTTAAGTAGGAAAATGATGAGCCAGATGAAGTTCCAGGCCCTTTTCGCAGCGCCGGCACTCGGGCAACGGAGGAGGGCGGCTCGCGCAAGAAGCCTTCTCCGGGAGGCTGCCGCTTCCCCCTCCTTCCTTCCACAGGCGAAGGAACAAGTGGGGAAGCGGCAGCCTCCCGGAGGCGGCGGCGGCTCGCGCATCCGTCCGTCCCCCTGCGCGCGCGAGAAAGGAGCCTGTCCCGTCCATCCCCCCCACACGAGCGCAAGAAAGGAGCTTGTCGCGTCTGCCCCCTGCGCGCGCGCGCGAAGCAGGACGTGTCGCGTCCGTCGCGCTAGCGCCCCGCCCCGTCCCTTCCTTCCGCAGGGGCGGAGGGAAGGAAGCGCAACCCGGCCGGCTCCCCGATGCTCCGCACAAGAGGTAAGTGCGCGTGGGCGCCGGGAGCGTTGCGCGAGCGCGGGTGATTTTCGCTTCAAAGCGAAAATCAAAAAACCCGCACTCACGCTGCTTCAGCCCCATGAGCCCGGCAGAAGTGGGAGTGCGTCGTGTGGAGCGACGCTCCCACTCCCGCGAGGCTCACGAGGCTGTTGCGCGAGCGAAGGCCCATGCGAAAAGGGCCCCAGATTCAGCTATGAGAAGAGAGTAATACTTTTACACACACAGACACAGACACACACGGTGTTTGGGAGTTACAGAATTTTGTATCAGATGAAACTTGTTGCCTGTTTCAATCTAATTTTATCCCTTTCTATAAGTTCTTTTTGTTTTTCTCCTGCCACTTCTTTCCCTTCTCTGTAAGCATAATTGCTCTCTGTCAGCCTACTTCACTGATACACTGCTCAGCTTCCCCCCCCCATTAGGCTATTCACAGTCCCCTGGCCCCATGTGCATGTTTTTTATAGGAATTGCCTGCTTGTATGTCAAGTAATCATTCATTTATATAGTTTTATATATTTTGCAAAGCCATTTCAACTTGAGTCAATATGATGTCAGTATTTTTATTAATTAGTGTATGTCACTTAACAAAGAAAACTCAGTAATAGCTTTATCTTGCTTTAGGGATTCTTTCATATTCTGTAATGTCTCTGTGTTGAAGTCATTAGTGAAATGTAAGTCAAATAGGAATGGTCTAAACATGCTTCTGTACTTAGGCCTTGCATGCCATTGCTTTCCTGATAGTCTAACGTGCATTAATAATATATTTCAAACAGGATTATCGAGTAAACATCTTCCTAAGACAAAAATGGAATGATCCTCGACTTAAACTTCCCACTGACTGGAAAGGATCTGAATCATTAACAGTGGATCCCACCATGTTCAAATGTCTATGGAAACCTGACCTATTCTTTGCAAATGAAAAGAATGCCAACTTCCATGATGTGACTCAAGAAAATATTCTTTTATTTATATTTCGTGATGGAGATGTTCTAGTCAGCATGAGGTACTTTTTATTTCAACTGTAACTTATTCAGTACCAGTTTAAAGTAGACAAAAGTCACTGCCTGATTAATTAATTCAGTGTTTAAGTAGGGTTTAAAACAAAACAAAACTAAGTAACGGTCAAACTGTAGCACCTAACATGAAGCTAAAAATTTCTTTTTTACTCCAAAATAAACATAAACAACATCGGTCCAAATTGGGACCCATGCATGTAGGTAGAAGACATTGGAAACTTCTTTTTTTTTTTTTAAAAAAAAAAAACCAATTAAACTCTTTATCATGGAGTGTAAAAAAAGAAAACTCAGTTCATACAAGAGGATTTTGCTTTCTTTTGTTTTCAAATTCTGTACATGACTTCATTGTTGCAATTTTTAATGAGAAATGGACAAGAAGCTTTAAATTTTCCCCATGTTCATGCATTTATCCTAGTCTGGATTGGGCCTGCATACTCTTAGTTTATTCTAAAGTGATCTTTAGCTGCATTCTGTGCCCTGTGGCCAATTATATCATTGTGCTAGTGGCTGCACATTTTCAGAGTTTGTACAAGAATTGCAGTTGTACAAAGCTGGTTATTCAGTATCTTGTACAATTGCTTTGCATAGTCACTTGAACAGAGATGTAGGCCAGTGCAACTGTATTATAGTAGGGTTTCACTCTGCTAGCATTAAGTTGGATTTAGTCCCATGTGTTTATTAATGTATTAGGTACTTTGACCCTCAGATTTTCACTACAAATTGGAATAGACACCACATTACATCCAGCTAAGGACTGGAGTTGGGGAGATTTATATGACTAACATGTTAATTCAGTCTCACCTGATTTTCACTACCCAAACCAATACGTGCACTGAAATAGTAACACATCAGTATTTGCACTCTTCCATATTTTGTAATTGTTGTTGTTGTTGAGTTCCTTCAAATCATTTACAACTTATGGTGACCCCCAAAGAGCTCCTCCACATGGTTTTCTTGGCAAGATTTGTTCAGAGAGGATTTAACAGTGTCTTTCTCTGAGGCTGAGATAGTATGACTTGCCCAAAGTCACCCACTGGGTTTCCATGGCCAAACGGATATTTGAACTCTGTTCTCTCAGAATCCTAGTCCAACACTCAAACCAAAGTGCCACCCTGGCAATACAGTTCTCCAATCCGAAAAGTACACACACAACAACCAAACATTTATGAAAATAATACACAAAAATGCATAATACCAGGAACAATTTTCTTGCCAAATATTATATTAGTAGCAAAATTCTTGTATTAGGAGAAATATTCATAGAAGTGCATAGTAATGGTACTAAAACAGAAATATTCAGACTCAAATGAGATGTGGAACTATTGCCATCTACCTCTGCAATAGAACCTTTTGCAGGAGTTTTCTTTATTTGTCTGAAGGTACAATAAAAAGAACTTAAACATCTCTATGCACACAATACAATTTTTATTCTGAAACATCCTAAAAGACAGCCTGGCTGATTTAGAGAAAGAGGGTCTTTTCACAAAAATTAAAAATACTCTGTGATATTTTAGTGAAGAAAATTGACAGGTAATTAGGAAAAGCCCTTGCATTAATGATTTTAAAAAAAACTTATAAAAATTTAATAGTAAACTCAGCCCAGGTTTGCCCTCCTACAAAGCAATAGGTTATAATTTAAACATACATCAGGAACACTTAGGCAATATTATGCTCTTGGGGAAAAAATCCAAGATAATATAAAAATGGAGGGATGGGATTACCAGATTTGAAATCAAATTGATGATGGATAAATATCTCTGTTTCATTATTTGATTCCTCATGGTTACTCATTTGCTTAGAAGATATGGTTTTTTGAAGTTTGTACTGATCTCAGAAATTACTGCTTAGCTCAGTGTTCAAATGGGAGTATTGAATAACTTGCACATATTAGGAATTAGAATTACCCTCAAATAATTAAGAGACAAAGTGGGAAACTGAGTTTCAGAAAGATATATTTTTAGACAGTTGGAAATACATTTGGAAACATGTACTGTATCTTTGTTACATTGCGCCAAAATTTAAGAAAACATTTTTATAGATAATAGTGTAAATTATATTTGTTTCCACCAATGTTAAATAAAATATTCACATGAGTTATGTATAATGGCTGCAAAAATGTGGCAGCAGATACAGATATTTGTCATATATTTTGGTCATGCTTATTGACAAGAAAAATTGGAAGAAATTGAAAATAAGGCATGTTACGTTTTGTCATTGGTTCTCTAATATTATTTTGCTATTGAAAAGAGTTAGGGAAGCCAGAAAAGGCAGAATTAACTGTACACCTAACAACAGCTCCACAAATGTGCATTTCTTATTGGACAAAAAGTATTGCTCTCCATGGACACATTATGCTTAAATGATAAAGCTGATGCATTTCATTACAGCCCAAGAAGGTAAATAAAGCCACCATTTAAACTGGTCCTATTTATAGGTTGGAAATTTGACTTCTGGCTGGCTAGCAGGTAGAAGCTTCTTGCTGCAGCTCTGTAATAAGGAGAGCTTTCATAGCAAAAATAGCAGTCAGAGGGAGCTCTTGTGGGAGAATCTCTCCCAGGGTTAAAATGGTGTGCAGAAGATCACTCATTAGGGTCCAGAATTCCCATTACTTGTATTTACTTTTCTTCAAACACATTATAAGTGGGAAGGACCAAGGAAGTGGCATCTTTTGCCCTTGCTGTGAAATGCAGCTATTTGGATTTGAGAATTTGAAAGCCCCATACTGGCAACCTGCTTTTAAAAAGGAAACTCTTAAACCTTTGGAGTTATGAAAGTGCAGAATTGTTTTGATTAAAATGTAACAATGGAGCCTCTCCAGTCACCTTCTTCCTGCGATCAAAAACTAAGTAAGTGTGTTCACCCAACAAGACTGGGACAAATAAAGTAGAAACATTTGGGGCTGACGTCTTTAAATGAGAATAATTGTGAATCTAAGTGCTTATATCTTGTAAATAGATTGAATATCGTTTTAGTTAGAAAACTGAACTGGATTTTAATAAGGAGAAACCATAATGTGAGAAAGTATAGATGTTATCTATTTGATGTTGATAAGATTGTCTTGCTGGTGGCTTTCGGCTAGATGAAAGAGAAGTGAGTTGTTAACTCTGAAATACTGGATTGAATGAAAAATGGAACTTTCCCAGAACTCTCTCAGGACTTTTTACAATGGATGATGGAGGAGCTTTGTGTGGAACTCCTAAACTTGAAGAGGAATATGATAGATGCCCTAATGAATGAGATCAGCGAGATCAAGGAGTTGTGGGGAGGTGTCAGACAAGTGGAAGATACAGAAGATAGCAATATAGAAGTGAAGAACATTGAAACTCATATGGAGGGACAAATTCAAGTTGAGCCAATGGAGGGATTAGCTACTATGGCCAAAGAGCTCTGGTTTGTGAAAGGGGATTACAGCTCAAAGCGGGAAGAAGGGGGAGGCTAATCTGAAACTGATGTACAAACTACTTTGATGGTTGAATAAAACCAAATTGATTTAATCTGTATGATTGAAGAGGGTGAGAGAAAGATGTTTTAAAAAGGGTGCTGTTTCAGGACAATTATCCTAAAATAACAAGTGTAAAGAAACTCAAAATAGTAGTAAAGGGCAAGAAAGGGAATCTAAGAAGCTGAGGGCAGGGGGCATGATGTCCATTGATAGGATGATAACAAAGGAAAAGGAGAGTAAAATGCAAAATGAAATAGACTTGGCTGAAACCAGATTGTAAAATGATTACAGCTGTAAGAAAATGAAAACTGGGTTTGGTTAGTAACTGCTGTAAAGGATTTTGCTATATAAAATGGTATAGAAATATTTAGATTTAGTGATGTCATATAACATGTAAGAGATCTATAGTTTTTAACTAGTGAAATTATTATGTACTCAAGTCAACAAATAACAACATTAATGTCATTTATTATATGTCATTTACCATGTAAATATGATATGTAATGAAATAGAATAGAATGTAATATTGAAATGAAATAGATTTGGCTGAAACTAGGTTATGAAATGTTTGCAGATATAAGAGAATTAAAATTGGATTTTGTTAATAAATGCTGTAAAGGATTTTATAAAATAGTATAGAAATATTTAGATTTATTGATGCCACATAACATGTAAAGATCTACAGTTTTAACTAGTGAAAATGTTATCCAATCAAGTCAGCAAGTAACATTTAATATTAATGTCATTTATCATCTAATTATATGTTAAATGAAAGATGATAAATGACATTAATACTAATTGTTACTTGCCGACTTGATTAGATAATATTATAATATAATAAAAACATAGTATGTAATTGAATGTAATAGGAAGTATTATTGAGATACTACACTAAATGTGTTAACTGCTGGTAAGAGAAGATCATTTTTCTTTTTTTGGAAAGCGTGAACTAGGAGAAGGGAAGAAAAATGTTGGATATTATCTTTGAGAGGGTTGAATCAATTTGATTGCTATAATTCATTCACAACAAAAATGAAAGTTGATCCTTTTCTCTTTCTTTATTTTTTCTTTCTTTTTCTCTACTTCTTAAATTCTAATTCATACATCTGTTTTCTTTGTGTTTTTCTTTTTCTCTTATGTATCTGTAGAATTTTAGTGTTTTTAGAAATTATTAATAAGGATATATCTATTTATACGTATTTGCATTAATAAGGGTAAAGATAAAATCAGTGCACGTATGATTTTGAATATAATATAAACTGTTGAAAATATTCATTAAAGTTTGCTGTCAAATTCTCAATGTGTGTTACTAAAACCAGTAATAATGCCCAAATTTCAGCAGAATGGTCTAATGAAATATAGATTTCTATGTCTTACAATGCTAGAATCAAACTCTACTTAACATTTATGAGTCAGAGCTTTATATAGGCATGGATTGTAGTACATTAATTGTTTTACATGCATTTGGTTTGTATTTCCAGATTATCTATTACTCTGTCATGCCCATTGGATTTAACCTTGTTTCCTATGGATACACAACGTTGCAAGATGCAGTTGGAGAGCTGTACGTAAATCAGAATGTGCATAAAAATAATTACTATTTGTTGTGCCTAGAAATAGATTGAGAGAATGTAGTACATCATACTGTGGAATTGTAGCCTTTCTTCATAAAATCATTTACAATGATCTCCATCTTTTAGAATTTTCCCTGTTTATATCCTTTTTCTAGACTTTCCATGTCAAACTATGCATGGTATTAAATTTTTAATGTGCAAGTCGCCTCTGTTGTTAACTCACAAGTAAGGATGCAGGGTCCCAGTTGAGAATGAGACCATTACAGTTAAGGAGGAAAGGCCCAATCCCAACCTCCCAACAACTATTCTACTTCCAAAATATGTCATCAGAACCCAAGTGGAGGTTTTTAAAAAAGAGAACGTGAAGACTCCATTGGGCCAATGGAGGCTCATCCCCCCCAACTTTTTAAATCCCCACGCAGGAGGTGAAATGAGTTTTGGAGAGGAAGAAATTGTGGGGTGGGTGAAGAGTGTAAACCATTTTTCCTTGTGTGAAGGAGCTGTAATTCATTTCAAACATGACTTACTAACTCATAATAAAAAAGAAGGACAGTTGTGCACCATGTATTTAACATAAAAAGTATTTTGAACCTAAGAGTACAATTTTCTGTATACTTAGTTCAGCTTTGAAACAAGCTACAGATATGTGAAGACATTATGACACCAGTGAGATTTGATAGAGATATTAAGGACCCAAGAAGTGAGCCACTGTGTTCAAAGATAAATAGTACAAGGAGAAACTCAATGTTTGGTTGCTGCATTTGTTATTTCTTTCTCTTTCTTCTCCCACTCCCACACTTAGTTGGTTACACTACTGATGATTTACGATTTATTTGGCAATCTGGTGATCCTGTTCAGCTGGAGAAAATTGCTTTGCCTCAATTTGATATCAAGAAAGAAGATATTGAATATGGAAACTGCACAAAATACTACCAAGGGACTGGTATGTAATTTCATTATTTTTTCATTTTTTTGTCTACATGGTCAAACTGCATGATCATTAGTCACATTCTAGCTTTTTATTCTTTGTAAAGATACTGGCTCAGGCTGATTTCTGATTTTTTAAATCATCATCTGTAGGGTATGACAGAGTGGTGGAAAAGATGAACATGCTAAAAAGAGACAACACTTGGATTCTATGAGTCTTTCCACACTACAGAGTTATAGTGCTATTATTCTATTTTCAACATCCTATGGAATTCTGGGGTTTGTAGTTTACTGAGCCCAGCGTGTTCTGGCTCATTCTAAATGTCCCTCCCTAAACTGCAAACCCCAGGATTCTATTGGCTGTTGAAAGTGGAATAATAGTACTATAACAGTGTAGTGTGGGAAGGCCCTGTGTCTTTGAAGCCATATCTCATATCTATAGCATGACTAAAAGATGCTTGGGGCTAAATCCAGTTGTTAGCCCCAACTAGAGTAGCCTCAATGAATCAATGAGACTCATATAAATGTTGAATTAATAAGTCCTCTTAATTCAATGGGCCTACTCTCGTTAGGACTAACACTTGGCTTTAAACCATGGTATTTCTAGTAGGCAATCCCTGTAATGTTTGTTTATGTCTCAGATTGTTTCACAACTAGGCTGTATTATATTTTCACTGGAACTGGGCTTACCTTTGCTAGTGTGTATAACATTTGACTGAGAATTTACCCTACCTTCCTATAAAAGAAGGACTTAGGCCAGCTCAAAAGTAGGTTTCTTTTAAAGAAAAATTGGCAACACTTGTTAAAATTAAACATGGAGACAATTCAAGAAAGACAGATAATTTCATAGAATATTGCAACTACTTAATAGAGTTAAATGTCTGTCAAAGTAGAGGGAAATGAAAAACCAGAAAGCACCAACTGAAGCCAAGGTACAAGAAACAGGGCATTTGGGGCAGTGAGACCTTCCTAGAATTCAGCCAAGACTCAAGGCTAGCCTTTAGTTCAAGTTCAAAAGGTATTTGATATGCTTGTGCCTCTAGGACTGTACTAATAAAAGTACTGCAGGCTGATATTAGTATGGTTATGATGGCATCTTTTTTTTTTTAATTAACTGGACATTTTATTGCCACTGGTAATGCATTTTTTTAAAAGAATAATTATGCATTTTGTGTAGTTCTAATTGTCCTATAAATCCACTGTTTGACCCAACTAGACTCCCTGAATGAATAGGACATGTTAAGTTATTACTTGTGTAAGACCTGTTTATCTCATGGGTTTGTGCATTGAATTTAGCCCATCATATTTTGCTATTCTTAAATGCAAGCAATTGTGTGTATGTCATGGATAAAAACATGGGATATATAAGTTAAAAAAAAAACCCTGATATATGTGCCCACATTGCATGCTCTAGTCGGAGAAAAAGTTACAGATAAACTTGAGTTGGATACATTTATTTGAAAACAGTGCCTAATAGTATGGTTGGCTTAAAATTACATCCCAGGAAAACACCACGTTTGAATAATCATGGTACAGTTCGCCACATTGTTTGCTTCACAGTCATGGATTTGTCACAGACTTGTTCCTGTGATCCATATCAGCTGATAGTTCTGTCTGGATGATAAGCCTAAATAGGACCACAGACTAAAGATTTAGATTGCTTTAGGTTTCAGTGCATATTGGGCTTATTAGATGATAACAGGCAGAACTTATTACGTGAACAAATGAATAGATTCATTCTCCACTGAAGCTCCTGCAATAAAACTTTCTTCATAAAATCTAACTTGTGATACCTGTTTATATCCAGACTGTTGCTAGACAGCTGTAGATATCTCTGGCTTTCACCATTATTACAGCATTAGACTAATGAGCCATGGAGTCTGACATCACAGTTAGCATGGAGGGATTATGACGAGATACGGGAGAGGGAGCGAAGTAATAAGACTCTTGTCATAACAATCTGGAAGATACAATTGATGATTCATGCTCATTGGAGTATGTCATCAGCCTACTCATTAGTTAATTGCAAAGATTCATAATCAGTCAATGGTTTCTGCACAACTGACAGAATCCAGAATATAACAGAAATATCTTGAATATCATAGGAACAAATAATAAAATGATTATTTCTTTATTTGAATATAAATTTATAATTATTGCTTAAAATGATAAATGGCATTAAGTTATTTTACCTTACTACTTTAGGCTCTTTTCTCTTCTCTGCTTTCAAGGATCAAATGTATTATTTACTTCTTTTAATTACTCCATTTGCTTTGGTAGTTCAACTGAAGTTGTCTCTCTGTAACACAGTGCTGAATTTTGACAGTGAAACCTTCCATCTTGGTTGGAGTATGAATGGCATGGCAAATATGAAAAACTTGAATGCAGTGCATAAATTGGCAGTTGAAAATATAAGTGTTCACCTTTTCCCCACTTCTGATCTTAAATTTAACAGAATTAATACCAAGATAACACCTAACACCACTGAAAATATGTTTCTGTTTGAGAGTAAACTTGGACAGAGACCATAGTAACAGCAGAGGATTTGAGGGTGATATTTTGTGTTCTCTTTTATGTGTTAGTTTTGTATTTGGTGAGAGAGAGGGAGGGAGGGATGTACTTATAAAGAAACAGCCAGCTGGCCTCCCTCAGTGTAAAATTTACATTCTTTATGTTGGTGACGAGGAATGCTATGCTTTCTATTTGCAAGATAATCTAAGGACTTTAGTCAGAGCAGAAGTGAATTTCTGACCTAACACAAACAGCTGAACACATAAAAGTCATATATAGTATGGAAAATGCAATAAGAATTTGACAATCTGTGGAATCCATTTATAAATGGCATAAAAAGTATTCCAGTGGTTAAAGATCATAAAAAGAGGAGGATCAAATAACAAGAATGTGGTGGTCTTTAGTAGATTAATTATACAATTCCCCACTTTTTATTAGGTTGCATTTTACATCAGTCGTTATAGTAATTCTTTCTTTTAAAATCATTAGCTACCTACTTTATATATGTTTTATTCTAAACTTTTATGACGTGCACACTATGTTGTGCGGGAAGGTTGCTTAAGGAGGAATCATATGCTCATTTAAATCTTGTATCTTAAGTAATTGCACTTTTATGTGAGCCATGGCCATGCAGGTGCAATGTGGAAAACAAAGTAGTTTTTCGTTTCATATGATCAGTTTTATTTTTCTGTTTTAAAATAGAAAATCTATTTTAAATCTATAGAAATTAAAATAGAAAATCCTGAAATCTATTTTCTATTTTAAAATTGGAGATTTATGCATTCTCACTCTTTCTCTCAAACACACAATTTAGAGAACGTTCCATAGATTTCAGTTACACAGAAGTTACAACAGATCCAGTTTGTTATGTTGGCACATAACAACATAAAATTGTTATATTTGTACATCAGCACTAAGAAAAGTTGATTTTTGGACTACAGCTCTCAGAATCTGTGGCCTGTGCTGAAGTAACTTTTTCAAGTTGCAAGTACCATCATTATATTTTATATATATACTATCCAAGATCTAAAGAGATCTCTTCTTAATTGCTATTATAATATAAGATTTCTCATACTAGTACCCAATGACTTTTCACTGCTGCTTTCAATAATTGTTTAGGTGCCTTCTGGGCTACTACAACACTGCAAATCTCTGGGTGATGATAATAGTGTCAGTGGATTCTCCTGTTTTTCCCTTTTAAAAACTAGATTTGAACTTCAGTTAGGGCAAGCTCCAAGTCCAACTTAGTCCCTTTTGATATCAACTTAAGAAACCTTCTAAAAGCAGGCAGGTTTCTTCGGATCATTATGAGTACAATTCAGTTAAATGTGTTCAGAAATAAACCCCACTCTCTTCAGTTGGACTTATTTCTGGGAAAATTTGTATAAGATTTAGGCTAAAACTTTTATATCTAAGATGGAGGATTTGTTGAAGCTTAAGTACTTAAACATGTTTATTTCTCCAAAGGTTATTACACATGCGTAGAAGTGATCTTCACTTTAAGAAGACAAGTTGGCTTTTACATGATGGGAGTCTATGCTCCCACACTGCTAATTGTCGTGCTTTCATGGTTGTCATTTTGGATCAATCCTGATGCAAGTGCTGCAAGAGTGCCACTGGGTAACCTATATTTTCACATGCTGTCAGAACCACTGAATGCCACTTGTCCTTTTGGAGTTGCTTCAGTAGCAAGAAATTTCATTGGTTACTGAAGGCAACTACACTCTCATGGCATGCTCTTCATTCTCATCGTAATCTTCTCTTTTTCAGTCCCATACATGTCTCCACTTTTTAAAAGACAAGATCTGTAGCCTATAAGCAGGTTGTTCCTGTATCTGCTTACTAAATCATCACTGACCTGTGTGAGTGCAACTGTGAGTAGAAATTTGGAAGGGATATCAATTCTGGGTGGGTGGAATTTCAGAGCTTTGATACTTAAAAGCATTAGCCACAGAAAGAAGATGTGACGCCTCCAGAATTTGATGGTACAGAGTGGTGGATTAATGAAATGCTGTGATATGCAGTCCAATTTCTATGTTTGGGCCAACCCATGGGGCCTCAAGCAGAGTACTTCAGGAACAGTCCAAAGAATGTCCTTCCCATTTTCATTTTTCACTCATTCTGTAAGTGATTATGTTAAGGAGAGGTCTGGTATCAGCTTTGAGTGGGGCTGGTAAGCTATTCTGGCAACCACCCTGCCCCCTGCCCAGCAGCAACCTGGCTTCCGAGGCATCTTTTGCCCCCCTTAGCAGACCCTACTAGGCACTTCCAGTCTCCCTCTTCCAAAAACCTTACCTGATAGTAGTAGGTTAAATGGCAATGTTGACTCCCTACAAACTCAGTGACGTGCAGGAGAATAGCACTGGTACTGCAGGTGCGGCAGTCTAGAACAAATGAAATTATAGCCATTCAAAAAGCACAGAACTTTTTAAAAAGGCCCTTGCTCTGAACCTGACTGAGTCAGCTGACCAAAAATATCATGTAGTGGCACCAGGTCTTATTATAGAATTTGGTAGAACAGCTAGTGTCAAACAGTTAAATTACTATTCTTAATCATGAAGCCTCTGAAAATTCCTTTCTGTGTCTGCTCAATCACCTACTTTCTACTCACTTACTTACATATTACTGAAATATTTCTAACCTCCCTGTGATGAAAAATCAGTGCAGTTGCTTTAAAAATGTTTAAAACCATGCAAATAATATAAAAATATTTAAGAGAATTTAACTTAAACAAAATGAAAACCTGTAATCTGAAAGATCAGAAACCAAGCCATACTCTGACCAGACATCACTAGGCTTGGGAGAATGATCAGGATTTAACCTGGTCATGAAATTAGGAGTGTGTCAGCACCAGTAGGACGTCCCATGGCATTTTGTAGCTGGAGCACTGTGGACAAGAAACATCTAAGGAGAAGGAAAAACGCAGTCTGGCTCCACTTGAAAAGAAATTTGACAGATCCTTAGTCCATGAGGTCTTAAGCCACCACTTCAGATGAAGCATAGGGCAGCAATTCATTTGATTCTGTTAGACCAGGGCTGGCCCAAAACACTTCACTCTCTGAAGTGAGTACAAATTTGTACCTCCTCCCATTCCATTTACAAAAGCCATCTGGACTGGCAGCTGTATCTGTCTGCAACACTGGTATTGGAAGGGCATCATCTGCCACATCTGAAAGCAGCGGATGAATTTAGGAGGCACAGCTTTTAAAGGTTAGATCAAGAGACACTCAATTATCTCTTCCATCACATGGCTATTATTTCTCAGTATCTGCTGTCTGAGATGGCTGATCCACTTTGCCTGATGAGAAGACCAGCCCTGTCTTCAGAGGAGCATTAGGGTAGGATCTGTTACGTGGTTGCATCTAAAAGAACTGTGTCTATGTGTATGTGCCTTCAAATTGCCTGTCAACTTATGATGGCCCCATGAATTTCATACGGTTTTCTCAGGCAAGGAATACTAAGTTTTGCCAGTTCCTTCCTCTGAAATATGGCCTATGATATGGGGTAGCCATTGGCAGTCTCCTATCCAAGTACTAACTAGAGCTAGCCAGGCTTAGCTTCCAAGGTCAGACAAGATCTGCTGCCTTTAGCATATTTAATCAGTAATATTTCCCCCATCCACCCTGTCCTAAATGGTCACTACAGGCATTTTCTGATGCCATTATGCTGTTAGTTCCAGAGCAAAACAGCTTCCTTACGAAACCTGTTTCCCACCCCATTCAGTCTGATTATGCATTTCCTGGGAAAAATTGTAAGATCTGCTTTGTTTCTATCACTCTGAGACTGAACTTTTTGCCCTGCATTCAAAACAAATAGAATCTAGCTATAGGTTAAGTGACCTTCGTTGCCCCAATGAACAAAGCATTGAAGGCCAAACAGCACTCTTTTCAGCCATAGGATTTTAGATTTTTAAAGTTAGCTTTCAATTGTGAATAGCTACAAAGTTCAACATATATAAAGGCAATGGTAGTGAAATATAAACAAATTATTGGAATAGTTAAATACTGGAATAGCCTAATATCTTTATTTAAAAATATAACTTTCTAAGAAAGAAGATATCAGAATATTCTAGTTTACACTGATAGACACTTCAGGCTCTTTTGTCATGGATAACATTAGCAGAACATGTACAAACTGATTTGATTCCTATGCTCACTATCACAGAATCAGAAGAAGAGAGAGTAACCTATCTAGCACTCCATTGCCCCAGGCTCTTTCTGTGAGATATAAAACTCCACTGGACTGAAGTTTAAAAAATAATGGTTAAAGGTAAAAACTGACAGTAATCAGTAAAAGAGTAATAACAAAGAATTATCAGCAACAATACAACTGTTTGTAGCTATAATTACTATGTGCATGCTCAGAATTATTATATATTGGTGTATGTAACCAGTTCCATATTTCACCCTGTACATCCATATTCATCACCTGTAAATATATATATGGCACACCATCACATCCTGTTCTCTGTGGTGAAAAACTGCTGGTTAAAGTTTGACTGCAGAAATGCTTTAGGGATAACAAAAAGGCTAACAATGCAGGATGGTTCCCATTACTTGATTTCTCCCCCTCCCTTTTCTTGTAGGTATCTTTTCTGTGCTCAGCTTGGCATCAGAATGTACTACCCTTGCTGCTGAACTCCCTAAAGTGTCTTATGTGAAGGCCTTAGATGTATGGCTGATTGCGTGCCTTCTCTTTGGGTTTGCTTCGCTGGTTGAGTATGCTGTGGTTCAAGTCATGCTGAACAATCCAAAGCGAATTGAAGCTGAAAAGGCAAAGATTGCTAAGGCAGAGCAAGCAGAAGGGAAAGGTGGAAATGCAGCTAAAAAGAATACAGTGAACGGCACAGGCACCCCAGTGCACATCAGTACTTTACAGGTATGCACTTTTCTTGTGGTGGTGGTGTTATTGTTATGATGCTGAGTCATTCTGTTTTCAGTCATTTCATGTATGAAGTAGAGGGGTAGTGTTAAGGAAATGTTAGACTGAGAGTTTTACATAGAACATCCTTATCCAAACCCTCCAAATGTATCACACTTCAGTTACCAGTGGCCATGCTGTCTGGAGATGGTGGAAATAGAAGTCTGAAATCTTTGGAGGTTGAGGAAGTGAATTATTTTCAAACAAGCAGCTTTAAATTTCAAACAAGCAAGTGAAGGCTTTTTGCTGAAAGCCACTCAAAGCAGGTGCACATGCCAGAGTGAAAAGGAAAATGTGCTGCCACACTTAACCTGTGTCCATTTAGAATAGCCCTGTTCTCCCAAAGTCAATACAATAGTATACCAACAATATAATGTAGTTGTATTAAGGCAAGGATGGACAACTTAAATGGATGCAAGAGCAGTTCTGTGCCCCAGATCATGTTAAGAAAATATTCAGAGTATTCCTTATTTGGGGCAAGAATGCTGCTCTTAGAATGCTTCAGAAGTACAACTCTCTCAAACAAGGCGACTGCTTCTGAATCGCTTTCAGCGCAAAAACATGATGCTGTTGTGTTGTCATACAGCTATAATTCAGTGGCATGCTGCAGACTTCATGCTGCAGACTGCAGACATCTATAGATAGCTGAAGTGTCATAGCTGGACAGATGGTGTTGTGGTGTCTTGGAATGTAAACATTCCATGTTCTGGTTTCATTTTCACTTAGTATTTGGACCTGCAATGAGATGGCTGAAACAGCTGTATGTTATCCACATAGGGTCCTGTACTGGGAGAAAGATAAAATATAAAAAAAAATAAAGTAAAATCTGTCACTCAGATAGTCTATTGCTCCATTTGGGTTGGTCTGGCTATAAATACATCTAACTCAAGCCTGGTCAGCAACCAGATTCTGATCCTATCTGTGGTGCTTCTTAGGTATTTCCAAGTTTCTACACTTCAGAGCTTTCATGCCATCTGGCTGACTTCCCAGTGCTGTTTTGCTCTTATGCTTTCTAGATCCTACCAGGAAACAAATTACTGTCTTGCACCCTCTAGTGACTCTTTGTGGCATCATCCGTGTCTGGCACTAATATTTGTGATCCTAAAGAGCATGGACACAGGTTAAGTTTCTAAAAGGAACAAAGCACTTATGTTTAACTGTTCAATTTAAATTAAGAATTAAATTCACCTTATAACTGTGACAAGCACTGAAAATAACTCCGTTGTTAAAAATGTAGGTAAATCTTGCTGTCTGTTCCAGTTCATCTCTCCAGCCCTCCAACCAAGTACATTATTTCATTCCTACTGGTGTAATTTTTATTTTCTAATCTGTATGTCTAGCACACATGAAAACAATTATGAGGCTAATGCTGTTTCAGTGAGGAACGCTTTTTGCATTTTTCCTAAATATATAAGGGCATTCAGAATTTTAACTCTTTTTGAAGATACTTGAAAAAGGAATGTAGAATTACTCTATAGGGTTCCCCCGCTTACCTGACATGTTAGGGACAGGAGCACTGCCAGAAACCTATATACTGTACTGCAGGGAGGATGAAGGCTCACTTGGAGTGGAGGCTCACTCGGGATGGAGGTTCACTTGGAGGCTCACTTGGGACGACCACACACATGCTGCTTGCAAAGTCTCTCAGCTAGTTTAGCACCTTTCTCCTGCCCCCAGCTTGCTCTGCAAGCCATGTGTGTGTGCAGGTGGTTCAAAGCACCCCTCATTGGCAAGAACAACTGATGAGAGAGTGGAATTCCCATCAAATTAATAGAACTTGTCCTTAATTTGGAAGCTTCAGAAGACTGAGTCATCAGATAATGGTGCATCAAAAGGTGGGAGCTTCCTTCCTACACATTTATATCTGTTCTGCTGATGTTTATTGCAAGACATTTGAAAAACAAATCTTACCTTAACATGCAAGTGGGGAGTGAAGCCAAATAATAGCTCTCTCCCTGCAGCTTTGCACATATTGTGTCTGACCTCCTCAGATGCCCATCTGCTCATTGTCAACCTGTATAAAGAGGAGGCCTTTGCAAATAGAGACATAGGGGTTGTCATACAAGCTGGAACCACAGAAGCAGATGATGCCAGTTGTGGAGCTGCATAATAAGGAAATAAATATTCTCACCCACTTTTAAGTGTGATTGGCCAAAAATCCCTTGTTGTAGTGATTCATTGATTTTCCTATCAAAATCTACTAGAGTTGCAATTCTCAGGTTCCCTAATGTTAATTTTAAAAAAAATACTGAAAAGACTGCCTACGTTCCTTTTAAAGAACTGTTTCATTTAGTAAATGTCCTAAAGAAGACTCAAAAACTAGTTACCATAAATATGCAGAAATCATGAGGAAGTGGAGATTTGACTAGCTTGAGTTTTAGACATTGGGCTTGCTGGTTGGTCCAGTTGGTTAGAGAAAATGAATTCTGCTAAAAAATGCAAATAAAAAAAATATCCAAGCAATGACAGGCAGCAGAGATGTCTATAGCTTTTAGGGAAGAACATGCTCTTCCTTTGATCATACAACTTCAGCATAAATTATGGATTCTTTCTGGGATACCCAGGGCCTATGTCCATGCTGTATCGTGTTCTACCACATACGCTAAGCTAGGAAGAACACATGTACGCACAGCTGCCCTATATGTAGAGACCTCCTTTTGTAAAATGCTTGTGCACAACTCCTCAGGGGAGTTACATGATTTGTCCATCAGCTGGGATGATATTACGCATCATAGTCCCATATGTGTGTTAAGGTAAAATCATTTTTGAGCACTGAAATATAATATATCTTTATCTGGATTATTCATGAAAACCAAACAATCCAGCTATTGGAGGATCAGGCAGAAATGTCCCTCTGCCATATGGCATGAAGATTCTGCATATATTGCAGTGTAAATGTAGGGACCACTACGCTGTTCCATGTACTTAAAAAAAAAAAAACTCTTTTACAACAAATAATGATATTTTTATTTTGGGGGGACAATTAAATCAACCTGCTGCTCACACTCACATTATTTGTTCTTTAATATTTATTTCTCCTCAAGAGATGGGCAATCATTTTGTCAAACGAATACCATGATGCCTGAATGGACTCAAAGCTATATTTCCCAGCCTAAACTTAACTGTACATTTATAGTGAGGCTTTGTTATCAATACTATGCCTAGCTTCCCTTTTCACCATCAGCTCTGCAATTAAAGACACTCAGTGACAAGGCAGTATGTCCTTTCAGTCTGTTTAAAGAAACTCTTTGGGACCCACCTTATTCTGGTTTAGATCAAAAGTCAGTCTTGCTTTGCAGAAGAGGTCAACAGTCAGGGATTAGGGGAAGATGTTCCCCATGCTCCCTGCAGACCTTGGAGAGCAGCATCCCCTTTCCATGAACTCCTTCAAAAAGGTACACTCTGAGGGCATGGGGAACATCTTCACCACATTTTCTACCTACTTTTGTGGCATTCTAGGCCCAGGAAAAGCTTATGTACAACAGGAAGTAACCTAGAAGTAATTTCTGCTTCATTTCTTTTTTTGAAGAAGTGTGTCTGAAACAACCCAGTGAAGCTTCAAAACATGACAAAATTGCCCTCCACACCTTGAGCAGGAGTGGACAATTGTGGGAGTGAGGGAAGGGTTTTTTTCTTCTTCTCAATTTTGTCTTCTGCCCTCAGGTAGGAGATGGGACCCCCTTGTCTATGGAGATTGTCTAGCTGCCACCACCTACTGATTTTATGTGTTCAAATCTTTTTATTCAATCAATACAGTAACAGTATAGATTAATTATAAAGAGCAACAAAAAAAAAATACCACACCAAAAAAAAAGAACAAAGCCTAAAAAAAACCCCATATAGATATATATAGTCTTACAAGGCTGTTATTTCTAAAACTTCTTATATTGTTTCCAATTTTCTCATATTATCACTTACTTTCTCATATCTTATCCTAATTATTTACACAGTTGTTCAGTTAGACAATTATTTCCTCCTAAAACCCCTTCTCTTATTCTCTTTTCCTGTTCCTATTGGTGATTCTGTAGATGGTATTTACCAATGATAAATTGTCTAGTACAATTATTCCGATAGAACTCTATCTACTTGTGGTTTTCTTAAATCTAGTATATTATAATTTACTTCCCAACTCAACTCGATTTACTTCCCAATTCAAGGTTGATTTTAAATCCCCATCCCCATTTAAATCCCCATTTTAAACCCCCATCATGCAGTAACTCAGTAGGAAGTGACTGTGGAAGGAATCTAGACTCAGACCCTTTCCTCTTCCACCCTCTGTGGGCAAGGGGAATTCTGTCTGCATACACAACTGGCAAGGCACATGGAGAGGGAGCATGAACAGAAAAAATCTTTAGAAGGAAAGCTTTTTATTCTAAGCAGAGAAACACAATGACAAAAGATATCTAGTTCATGTAGTCACCTTCCTTCAGGTGTTACTTAGCAGTTACAAAGTTACAGACAAGCCTAGGTCATTTCAGCAGGAAGTTTAAAATAACAATGCAACTAGCTGAAACATTCCTATTCTATAATAATGCAACTAGCTGAAACATTCCTATTCTACTCACATTATTATCTGGATTTTGGGATGGTGTCTGGACCAGACTTGACCAGCCTGCTACTGGTCCTTTTTGTCTTGTTGATGTTCCTTTGTCTCCCTCGCCTTTTTTATAACTTCTTAAGGCCTTTTTTATAACTTCTTGTCTAAAGAATCAGGAAGCTTCTCACCTTGTTCCCCATCTGGTTTTTCTGATTGGGCAATTGTCTCTTGTGATTTCTAATGTCCTTCTGTGATGCTGACCCCCCATAAATGTAACTTAAACCCAACATTTCATTAAGCCTTTGTTTACCTGGAGAGAGAACTATCTCCCTTTAGCTATGTTGCTTGCACAATGGGAAGAGTCCATTATCACAGTGGGAGACTAAGTTGGAAGTGATTTGAAGCACACAATAGGAGTGTGTTGTCTCCCAGGAGACCTTGAAGGACCAAAGCCCCCATCACACACTCCGCAAAAGAATAATTTCTTTCCCTCAAAATCCTTCTAGGGGATACAGGGCACTTTTGCCATGTTTTAAGGCCCTTGGACCATTTTTGTTTGAGCAGTGGCTTTTTTAAACAACAGGAAGTGAGCAGAAGTCATATTTTGTTCACTTTGTGATTTAAAAAAACAAAGCCTCTCCCGGGTTTAGATTGGAACAGGTTTTCAAAAAATGGGGCAAAATGTGTCATCCCCATAAAAAGCATTTTGGCACAAAACCTTGGCCCCTGAGTGTCTTGGGAATTACAAAAATGGTCCTGAGGGAAGCATATAACAAATGGGCACGCTTTGCCCACCCCACCCTTGAGAGTGTTGGGGGTATTATTGAGGCAGAAAATGGGGGGAAGTTGAAAAAATAATTTTTTGGGTCATGAGGCCCTGCAGACCACAAATATGGCCCAAAAGCCACACTTTGCCCAACCTTGTTGTGCATCATCCTGTTTTCCACTCTGATGCAGAGTCTGAGAGTTGTAATAAAAAAAGTAACCGTCATAAGCTGTGGCCAGATGCTTTTCAAGAAGCCAAATGGAGGTCGACAATTCTCTATCAGCTGATGCTGATTGATATACTGCCTCTCATCCTGGAGGTAGAACTTAACTATTATGTTGTTGATAGTCCATGTTAAAGCCATACAGGCTGTCTATTACCACCTATTCCTGCTGTGAGTTCTATATCTACTATATAAAAGTCAATGTTTTTCTGTGAGTTTGTCTGTCTGCGTCAGGCAGGCAAAGACCTCATAGGATTGGCTGAGTGAGGTGAGAAGACCTCATATGATTGGCTGGCTGTGAAGATTCTATGGAATCCTGGGGTTGGCAGTTTAGGGAGGGGCCTTTAGAATTCTCAGCCAGAGAGCTCTTGGGCCTTGCTGGTTGTTATGGAGATAGGGAAAAGTTACACATACTGGACGAGGCAGTTTGGGGAATTAGAGACACAGAATCTCAAATCTATGTATTTCAACCACATCTAATTCCTAAAGTAAGGTAAGGTAATTCCTAAGGTATTTCTAACAAGTATTGGCTGGCTGTGACGATTCTATGGAATCCTGGGGTTGGCAGTTTAGAGAGAGGCCTTTAGAATTCTCAGCCAGAGAATAGACCAGTTACTATGGAGATGAGGCCTAGCAGCGAGAAGGAGGAGGGCATTCTATTCCCTCAGGACCCTGGCCTCTGTATGTTAACAACTCTGAACACAGACTGAATATGGGGGAAAGTTACAGGTACTGGAATAGGCCAGTTGCTATGGAAACAAGACCTAGCAGCAAGGAAGAGGTCACTGTATTCCCTCAGGAACCCAACCTCTCTATGTTAATAACTGTGAATACAGATTGTATTGGGAAATGGGGAAAAGTTATAGGTACTCGAGAAGACAGTTCATTGACTTCTTAAGAGGAAAATAAAATCCCAGGCAATGCCAGGTAAATATGCTAGTATTCTATAAATCAGTTGCATTTGCCTGATAAATTTTGCAGAGGAATGTAATCATCACTGTGATAGTATGTCCAAAATGCTTATTACTTAAATTATGTATTATTGTTTCTTCCTATTATTATTTATTCTTCTTAATCCTGGGGAAGCGGTTCTAGACTCACAAGAAGGAATGAGTAAGATGTAATACCTCAGAGGGGACATTCCTCCCATTTTTCTGCAACATTTCTATAGCATGTTTTGTTAATAAATTGTTTCATGCTATATTCCAGGGATGGAGAATGTGTAGACTTTCAGAACTTACTGAAGTGCATCTACTATAATCTTTCACCATTGGCTATATAGTCCAACAAGATCTGGAGGATAACATACTCCCAACCCTATATATCCCATTGCCCCCCTTTATATGCTCAGAAACATATCATTTCCCCAGCCATCTTGGTTGAGAATCATTATTTCCAGTAGACAGAAGTAAAATATAACACCAATTATATAGCATCAATTAAAAGCACTCAAACAGATTGAAGACGATGTCATAACATAGAGTTTAGCAAAGGAGAAGGAGACTAGGCTCCATGTGTTTGTAGATGAAATAAATTTTATTCTTTAAAAAAGCCTAACAGATTTTGGCCTGTTATATATTTTTGGCCTTTTGCAGGGGCTGTATTAAAAACAAATACTTTATGGTCAATATTGATTAAAAGAATAACACACACATGTAAAATCCAACAAGTTCAAATAGCAGAACATTATACACATAATAAATCTTTTACATACCATGAATCCAAGAGAAATTTCTGGAGCTGCTACTGCATTTTATAACCATCTGCCACATTTTTCATCAACAAAAGTTCCTGAACAGTCTTCAGACACAAGACCTTTCCTCACTACAGTGTTATAGTGCTATTATTCCACTTTCAACATCCTGTGGAGTTCTGGGGTTTGTAGTTTACTGAGGCCAAAGAACTCTCTGGCTGAGAAGTCTGAATGGCCCTCCCTAAACTGCAGGTTATATATTTCAAATAAAGATGAATAAAATCCCCACAGTTGTCTCTCCAGTCCAAAGGAAACAACCTACAATATTCCAGGCTGGGATTTTGTGGTTATCTGGTGCATATTACAATTTCTAAATGGAAATTATGGCACATTAAAATATTTTAGTATTTTTTTTTCTGTAGGAATGAAAAAAAACAAGCAGGAGTAATGTTGTATAATGAATTAAAAGGAAGGAAAATACTGTTAACCAACAGATGATTATGGATAGATTATACTGCTATCTTTAGCAAAGCATGCAGGGTTTGAAAATTCACATTTTTGTCAAACAGAGCTATGTACGCTGTCCTATCTATCCCATCTGATAAGATGTTGATAACTAAACTGAATGTTTGCTGACATAATATTAATTGTGGCAGATGATGAATTGCTGTCTGAAAATGGCCACTTCTCTATGTACAACCTGTCTTAGGCCCTTTCCGCAGCTTACTTTCTCATGCTGCTGGAGTGTGGGCCTTGCATGAAAAGCCTGGGCAGGCAGGCTCTCGCAAGCCTCCTGCTTCCCTGCTGCTCGGGCTCCACAGCTCCTTCCTGCTCGTGCGAGAGCCCCACCCGTGCCCCACCCCTTCCTTCCACAGTGCAGCCTGGGAGCTGTAGGCTGCACTGAGGAGAGGACGCGTGATAGGCCCAGCAGGTGAGTGCGGCCCAGGCCCATGAGCCTTGCGCAAGCGTGGCTTATTTTCGGCTAAAAGCCAAAAATAAGAAAATGTGTATTAGCTGCGCTTGCGGGCCTTGAGCATGGAGGAAATGAGACTGCGTCATGCAAACCACTCCTGACATTTACGCGATGCTCAAGGGGTCCTTTTGCTTGTAAACTGCCATGCGAAAAGGGCCTTAGAAGAGAAATATGCATCTTTTCAGTCCTCTTCTGAGAAATGGCTCTTGCTTCCAATATTCATTACAAAGGGTTTATTTACATTTCTGGTCATCGATGCCCATGCATAAGATTGTTTCTTTACTACTTGTGGTGTAGTCTGTCTTCATAGATATTTGCATGCAAATGTCTGCAGTGCTTATCTTTGACTTCTGCTCTATAGTTGTTCATATTGTTAATGATAATTGGCAGCTGAGCAGAGTGCTTGGGGCTTTATTAGCATATCCTTTTAATTACCTTTACACTTACAGAACTCTGGGTGTTCAATAATGATGAGTTAGGACAAACAAGCTTGCTGTGTTCAGCATGAAGACCATGATGAATGAAATCTCTGTTGAGCTGGATTGATTGATTGATTGATTGATTGATTGATTGATTGATTGATTGATTTATTTGAGGCACTTATATACTGCCTTACATCATGTTTCTCCTGTGGTGATATACAACACAAATTTGAAATAAAATAATAAAACATTTAAAACCAATAAATCAATGACACACTTAAATCTTGATTAAAATATTTGCTGAACATGTGACAAATGGGCATAGTTTTTTTTGTACTCAAATAACAGAGCAAAACAGTTGGAGTAACTGTAGTATTCTGCTGATTTTAGTCCAACTAAAGTTAATCATGAGTCTGTGGGTACAGCTCTATCCACCAAACCGTATGTCAGGTTTTATTGTTACCTAAAAATGACCGGTTCATTGTTTTGAAACACTTTAGTAACTTATATCCTTTTTTAAAAAAAAAATAGGTTGGAGAGACTCGATGTAAAAAAGTTTGCACATCGAAATCTGACTTGAGATCCAACGATTTCAGCATTGTCGGAAGTTTGCCAAGAGATTTTGAACTGTCAAATTATGACTGTTATGGAAAGCCCATTGAAGTCAACAATGGGCTTGGGAAATCTCAGGCAAAGAACAATAAGAAGCCTCCTCCGCCAAAGCCTGTCATCCCATCAGCCGCAAAGCGGATCGATCTTTACGCAAGGGCACTCTTTCCATTTTGCTTCCTGTTCTTCAATGTCATATACTGGTCTGTATATTTATGATAAATCTTTTTTAAGAAAAAGAAAAAGTGTGTGCAATATATGCCATATCATTCCATCCTGAAGGCCAATCTGCAACAATTATTTGCACTTGCAAAGCAATATATTGCATATTAGGTGCCATATGCGATTGTAATTGGGGGTGGGGGGAATGGCATCATGATTCTGAATGAAAGCATGACACTGCAATGTCTGTGCTTGAACCAACTGTTGTATATAAGTGTACAGCGTACATCCTGCTTTAGGAATATACGAAGGATAACGCATACTACATTACTGAAGCTGGACAACACTTCCTATGAACATAACCAAGAGTCAAAGTGTTTCTGATAATGAAACTGATGTGCACGCCAAGTATCAGTAAGATCAATATTCTAGTGTATGTAGTATTTAAAAGTTCTCCTTATGACTTTCAATGCCAAAACCCATCTTGTTCTTGTATAAAGTTAAATGGCACTGTGGAAGAACAAGCTGATGTTGTAATTCAAATTATGTAGAGTTTGTAAGTGGGCAAAGTATATATTAAGCTGATCTTGTTTATGTGAAAAATAAAGATCAGAGAATTAGTAGTTTTGCAAAACCAGAGCATTTATTAAAAATTGAATTGTTGTAGCAAAAGATATGAACAAATGTGCTTATCACAGACATTGAACTGAGACTGGCTCAGCCTACAACCTCTGAAAAAGTGTGAAATTGGAGATTTCTAGGCTATCTGCAAGATCATTTAGAGAGCAATCTTATACTCACCTTAAGACACGGCTGTAGATAAACTACTACCATACTGCCAGAAAGGCCACCATACACTTATGTGTGCTCAGTTTGGGAACATAGGGAATAAATATGCAATCAGAAAATACAAATGAGGGCATTAAAAAGACAGGTGCACTCGCAGGATCCCTGGAAACACTACCATAAGTAGCCAGCCAGTCATAAATGGAACTAGTGATGACATCCATGCCTAGAGATACCCAATATGTTCTGAATTGTGGGGACATGTCCCCATCACACTGCTTGTATCACCACATATAGAACATGGGTGCCCCAGACACTATCAGCTGTAGAAGCACAGCCAGCAGTAATCCCATTGCTTCTAGTCCCCAGATATTTCTCCAGGTAGAGAGTGAACTCATTTCATGGTCCTTAGAACTACTGTTTCATAAACACAAAGGGAGGAAAGTATAAAAGACACAATAAGGTAAATGCAGTGCTCTCTGGACAGGATACTTTCAGGCAGCATGGCAAAACCTCCTCAAATGTGATCAGAGCTTGGAAATAAGTTGTTAAAATGTTATTTGTTATGCCTAATTTGTTAAAACCATCAGCAACGATTTTAAAAACCATTATTTTAATTAATAAATCCCATCAGCACAACATTTTTGAACAATGGTTAACATTTTGTGTTAATTTCTTTTGTTACTTTTGGGGGAAGTAATTCTGGTGCTTAGCCATTTGGGTGTAGTTAACCGGTCCAGCCCAGCCATGGAAAGGGGAAATACCTCCTTCACAGTCTGTCATCAAAGAATGCTATCCCTGTGGAAAAGGAGTAGAACAGAGCTCTGTAGACTTGAACCCATAATGCATTGGTATCCCATAAAATCATCCTAAATACCCTAAAATGTATTTTATTAAAAATACCCTATCAGATCCTGTCTGATCTTGGAAGCTAAGCAGGATTAGCTCAAGTTAGTACTTGGATGGGAGACCACCAATGAATGCCAGGTGCGGTAGGCTGTATTTCAAAGGAAGGAACTGGCAACATTCCTCTGATTATTCCTTGCCTTAGACATTCCTATGAAATTCATGGGGTTGCCATAAATCAATAGGTGACTTGAACGCACATAAATGTCCAAATCCAGGGTGTAGCCCATACTAGGAAAGGTGGTTAGGGCCCCCACACTAGGAAAGGTGGTTAGGGCCCCACAAACTAAGGTCCATCTAAGCCAATCCATGAAGAACCACTGCTTGTACCAATAAGCTGACATGGGCCAGCAAACTCTTTTTGGTGCATTTGGTCACTTTGCCAACTCAACTAACCAATCTACCCTAATAGTTTCAGCCTAAATATGTCTTCTTTATCTATCTCTCTTGCTATCTTTTTCTCTCCTCTCTTTCCATCCCCACTTCCACTTAAACTACTACATACACACAGGCCTCATTACCCATCCCACTTTTTATAGTGCTGGATATGTTACTGAGGAGGGTTCCCCACATCTTTGGCCCTTTCCACACGCGGGCGGGGAAACGGGGAAAGCCACGCCAAAACGGGGCTTACCTTGTTCTGTCGCTGTGCGGAGCAGCGCATTTCGCTGTTCTACACGCAGCAGCGTCCTGCGGCGTCCTTGGAGCCCGGCAGCGCCCAAAATGGCGGATTTTGACTGGCGGAGCCTCTCCACCAATCGGAGAAGCCCGCCAGCCGGAAATCCCACCCCCTGCCTGATCTGCAGGGACGCCCTTTCGCGCGTCCGTAAATCCACACAGGCGCTGCGACGGGGCTGGATAAAATGTGGTTTTTCAAAAGCATGCGGCGCCACCACTTGCGGGCGCCCGACCACGGATTGCGGTGTGGAATTACTCGAGAGTAATCCACCCCAATTCGCATAACGGTGTAGACGACCTCCGTGGAGGTCGGTCTACACCGCTTTTTTAAGTCCGTGTGGAAAGGGCCTTAGTCTATAACTGTAGTCTCATTCAGAAGCCAACTGAAGCCAGGCTGTACTAGAATGGAGGGAAAAGGAGCCTATTTGTGCTATTCCCGACAACCTGGAAACAAATCAAGAGAGTTCATCATCATCTGAGGTGAATCCTGGTCTTTAATAGGGAAAGGTATGAGTATGGAATTTCTGGCTAGTCTTCTTAGCAAGACTTGGACAGTAACTTTACTGACTGCTAAGTAGCAGGTGTAGTGACCTTTATGGAGCTGTTAGGAACATCTTTACTTGTTACATAACCTCATCAAAGAGTTTAAAAGACTATAGGAGCCTGCTTGTCACAAGAAGAATAATGACTTGCATGGCCCTGGTCTACTCAGAGGCTAGTGAAAGCAGATTCTAATATTACCAAGAAGAAAGAGGACCACTTGTTTGAAAGAATAATGTGGTTTAGTGTTTACAAAGCTGGAAAAAAGATGCAGTTCATCTACTATATAAAAGTCAATGTTTGTCTGCATCAAGCAGGCGAAGACCTCATATGATTGGCTAAATGAAGCAAGAAGACCTCAAATGATTGGCTGGCTTCTATGGAATCCTCTGGTTGGCAGTTTAGGGAGGGAGCTTTAGAATTCTCAGCCAGAGAGCTCTTGGGCCTCAGGCCAGTTGCTATGGAGATGAGGCCTACCATCAATAAGGATGCCAGAAAACATTTGGGAGGCATATGTGAGAAAAATTAAAGTGACATCCACAATATAGCCCATTTCAACACTACACTGTCATAGTGCTATTATTCCACTTTCAACATCCTAT
Organism: Ctenosaura bakeri; assembly: GCA_948474755.1. Lineage (NCBI taxonomy): Eukaryota > Metazoa > Chordata > Lepidosauria > Squamata > Iguanidae > Ctenosaura > Ctenosaura bakeri. The sequence goes on along the minus strand of CAOLHI010002619.1, from coordinate 171,440 downwards.
GGAGTCCTGGGATTTGTAGTTTAAGGAGGGGCACTTAAGAATTCTCAGCCAGAGAGCTCTTTGGCCTCAGTAAACTACAAACTCCAGAATTCTACAGGATGTTGAAAGTGGAATAATAGCACTATAACAGCATAGTGCAGAAATGGCCATAGTTACAATATCTTCTCGCCTCACACAGTAGAATTATATGGGTTCCATATGTGACGAATCTTAAAGTTGAAATTCAAAACAAAAAATGCTTCCAGAAAAATGTAAAGCCATTGCACAAATTCAACAGAAAGAAAGAAAGGTAGGTAGGGAAAAAAGAGCCAGTACGTCAACATCACCAGACAACACAGATTGGACTGGGTACTATGGGGAAAAGTTATAGGTCCTGGCATAGGGCAGTTGCTATGGAGATGATGCCTAGCAGCAAGGAGGTGGACAGTGTATTCCCGCAGGAACCTAACCTCTGTATGTTAACAACTATGAATACAGATTGGATTGGTGAATATGGGAACAGTTACAGATATTGGAATAGGCCAGTTGGAGCACCAAGGAGGAGGACAGTGTATTCCCTCAGGAACCCAAACTGTATATGTAAATAACTCTGAATACAGATTGCATTGGGAAATATGGAGCAAAGTTACAGATACTGCAGAAGACAGTTTGGTGAGTTCTTAAGAGGAAAATAAAATCCTGGGCAATGCCAGGTAAATACACTAGTAAACAATAAAAGCAAAAGAAAGCTTACACACATCTCTCATTTGGTGGTGCACTTGTTCCCACAGTTCCACAGACTTTGATCCTTGGACAGGTGATGAATCTGTTCCAAGAGAAGGAGGAGGAGGTATAAGGTTTCTGTTCCCAAATTCTTGGAGCTTTTACAAAATGCAAGCCAGGAGAATGATAACTCCTTCAGATGCAGAGCTGCAGCTTCAGTTCTCAGGTCTGACCCTAAACATCTTTATCTCAGAATGGTATGGTTTATGCCACTTTTTTTTTTTAATAAAAAGCACAAAAGTTGTTTTTTTTAAAAAAAAAAACCCACTATACTCTGTGTAAATTCACTGTCTCCACATTAATCTGCATATTGACCCCAATATATGCCTCCATGAGGGAGGGGACATCCTACTTCCTGTTGCTGGGCGTAGGGTGAGCCTTCTTCCTGATCTGCAGAGACAAGAATGTGAAGCAGACTTTCCTCTTATGCAGAAAGAGTCAGGAGCAACAAGCAACTGCTTGAGTACATAGTCCCTTAATACGGATGCAAAGAAGGTGTTTGTGGAAGAGTGAGATACAAGAGGGGGTAATGTCACCTGAATGCTCAGTGTGTGCTTCAGCTTTCCAACCTACTTGCCCCACTCCAAGGAGAAAATGGGAAAGTGCACTGACTTAAATATTTCTATTTTTCCCACTTTGTGCATTGCAGTGGAATCTTTCAGGGATCCATGACAGCTTGTTTTGCACCATGCATCTGAACGAAGATTCTACAAGGCAAAAAAGCTCTTGAGTGTTTGGTCACCAGCAGCACTCGTCAGAGTGGAGCACCTTGCCTTTACAGTTTATCTATGTGTGAGAATGAGTCCTTCTTCTGGGTGGGAAACATTGCCCCCTGCTGTTGTTTGAAGGAAATATAGTGGAGCAATGTGGTTCAGAAAGCATAGCATTCATTTACTGCAAAGCAAAAGAGTTTTCAGTGGTGGTTGGTGGGGAGAAAAGTGGGATTATCATAGCAATTCTACTTTGCAGCAAGCATTCTCTCTTCTGTTCCTACATATGTGAATAAACTTGCCTTTCTTATACCATCAGCATCATCACCATCAATATCTTTATTTATATCCCACTCACCCCCACAACTGGACTCTAAGTGGTTACTCTCCTGAGTTTAATGATAGATGTGAAGTCTCAAGTCAAAGTAATTCTTATGTTGAAAATTGTCAGGAATATGGTCAAACTTCAAGGTGAGTTGGAAAGCAAGGCAATTTTGTGCATAGCCCAAGAACCAAACAGCATCTTTGGGCAAAGTGCCCTTTCTCTGTATTATTCTCAAAGCAAATTCTCACCGCACACCTGTGTCCAGAGATCAAAGAGGTACAGCCAAGTTGTGATATCATTGTGTGAGGTCTAGAATAGTGTGAAGGATAATCATACACATGGGATACACACACACATATATACATATATAATTTTTCCCACACTGAAAAGTGTCGGAAGCAAATTGTTTGTGCCAGTGTGTGTGTGCCTGATGTACAATTGTGTGCTCTTCCCCTCTGTCACCCATCTGAGTCTCCCAGAATAGCATACCCGGGGGATTTCTCATTCATTCATTTATGGCAGTGATATCTCTTGCTTTCTTCCAGTATAATGGAACTCCAGAAAAATCTCAGAATCCCTCATCCTTTGTATCTACAGCATAGGATTGTGTCCTTATAACATCCATTAGACATAGAGAAGTGGTAATTTAGGTACTGGATCTGAAGGGCTGCAGTGGCAGCTTCTCAGCTCATTCCTCCTGCAATCCATAGCTATTTTTCTCTGCAACACCCCATGAACAAGACTGATCCTTCTGATGGTTCAGAGAGCTCTCTCATTGCTAGTTTTGAAGTAATATTGAACTGCCAATCTAACCAGCTTCTATACATAGTAGGGGCATCAGGCACCATTTTGTCCTTCAAAAATTTTTGGACCAGTTCTGGTTGGTTTCAGTCTAGTAAGCACACTGCTGGAGACTAGGTCTCTGCCAATATGCATAGCTGTTGTTGGGGAGGGGGGAAGCAGAGGCTTGTCCTTCATCTTCAGTCTCTCCCCACCTGTACAACCATAGCTGGTGGCTCCTGTTCGTTGACCCATCCCCTGGCCAGCGCCTCATTCCAGGGATGTCCCCGGCTGCATTTGAATTGTTCTTGCTCACCCATGGAATATGGAGCAGTTCTTTCCACAGCATATGACTTCTTCTTTCCTGGATCCATCAGGGCAGCTCTAAAGTACCTCTGCATCAGAGTAGTGGTCAAACAAAATAACTGTCACCAGGAACCTCTGACTACTCTTGTGCACCCAGGGCAAGAAGCATTGTGTGCACATCGTTAAAAATAGATGCAACAGTGTAACTGAGGGTTACAGTGGAATATGTTACCATGAAGTCCTGACAATTATTCCTCTATAACAGAGAGCTATCTGTAATCTCAGTGTATGCTGTGCAATTTTAATGTCTCTATATATGGACATCAAAAGTAAAAATGGGTAACACTCATTAAAAGCAATGTGGAGCACAGACAAAGTCTCAGGATGAGGAAAAAGATTATTTTATTCTTGCAATTAGCCCAATGCATTTTTGCCTAATAATATTTAATAGCCTTCTTCAGAGGCTGTAAAATGAAAGAAAAGTTACAATATATAAAAACAAAAATTGTAACAAGAGACAAATTATAATTTGCAATATCAATTTTGTGTATTTCATGCAAAACATTTCAATTTAAAAAAACCCCACTTATTAAGGTTAATAGGCTGAAACTTTGCCTCTTTACTACATCTCCTCTATATGGTGATAGCTGTATAATCTGAAACACATCATTCCCCAGATCCACAGAAATATATTTCTGAGGGAACATTATGACAATTAAAATTACTAAAGTAATCAGCCTGTATTGTTATTCTTTCCTCAATTCTCCAAAGTGTGCTACACAGAGTAAAGGAAACCATGCTCAAAAGAAAACTTTGAACTGTGCAGACTTCTTGAGGCCTGTAATTTCAGCCAACCAACCCAATGAATTGCACAGCTGAGATGAAATACTTCTAGCCCAAACTACCGCTGTTGAGAGCAAAGTCATCAGAGGAATGAACATTCTGTGTACAGTGTGTTAATTACTCTACAGATATTTGAGATCTGTAGAATGGAACCAAAACTTGTTACTAAACACTGAATGGACACACAGTTCTAGTGATTCTGGTATTAATGCATATAGCCTTGCTCAACAGAAAACTGCATGTATGCTATTTATTTAAAAAGCAGAAACATGTAATTCCTAGTGGTGAAGGATGTGCATCAGAATCAGTTGAAGCTTAACTCCTAAGATGGACTAGTTCTAGTGCTTCCTGAAATGGGCTTTTTTAAAAAGCTGTCATGACCAAAGCTGGAAGCTGTATGAAGTTTTATGAGTGATGCAGACTTTGGAAAGGCAGACAATATATGCACCCCAAATAGTGTCATTTTAAGTTTCCTTTCTGTGAAAATGCAGGAGAGGAGGAGTGCTAGGCTGAGTGACTAACAGATCAACCTCCTAATTATAGATAATGTTTTAGCAGAGGCTCTCCAATTACTTTGCATCAAGTAAAGGATTGTTCAGTCAGATAACTTATAGTTGATTCCATCTTCATTGCTTTTAACAGGTATGACTCTACAGAAGGACATCATCTGGTGCTTTTGACTGGCTTTAATCCTTTAAAATATTTTCTTCTTAGTTCTTGATTATGTTCAGCCTATTTTTTTACCACCCACCCTTCCTCCAACAATATTTCTCCTATTTTTTTTCCTGCAGTGTACAATCTTTCTAGTAATTCCTTGTTGTATTTTAGGTTTCTTGTTTTTTGTTTCCCTTTATGTATCAGATAGCTAACATTTTCAACCCACTATATTATACCCAAGTGCATAAGCAAAAACTTTAATTCAGTTACAATTCCTTGTCATTCTATTCTTGCGTGTTATGTATATGTTCATATTACCAAAATTATTATTATACAGTATTGTTGTTGTGTGCCTTCAAGTTGTTTCTAACGTATGGTGCCCTAAGGCAACCCTCTCACAGGGTTTTCTGGGAGCTGAGAATGTGTGGTGCACCCAATGTCACCCGGTGAGTTTCCATGGCCAAACGGAATTATTGAACCCTGGTCTTCAAGGTCATAGTCTAGGGCCATTTCTGCACTAGACTGTTATAGCGCTATTATTCCATTTTCTACATCCTATGGAATCCTGGGGTTTGCAGTGTTGGGAGGGGCCGGCTGGCCCCTCCCGACACTGCAAACCCCAGGATTCCATAGGATGTTGAAAATGGAATAATAGCGCTATAACAGTCTAGTGCGGAAATGGCTTAGCCCACAAACCACTACACCACACTGACTCTTTATCATGGCACAGTTGCTACCTCCCGTTCTTTCAATGATCTAAAATTCAAATTTTATTTAAATTCTTGTTTCAATCCTTCACGTATTTTATATAAGTTTAACTTCTGGTTGCTTCTTGTGCATGCACATACAGGCACAACCCTAGCCCTCTACCAGCTCCCCAGTGGAAGTAGAAGGGGATGACATTTTATTAGAAACTGACATTCTCTAGGGCATGTTGGTGTAATTCCCTTCAGATGTTGGGACCAGCCAAAGCAGAGTGTATAGCCTTCCCCCCCCACAGGACAACTAGGAGGAGCCAATAGCCAGGACTCATCCTCTGAAATCTGAGGAATCTGACACAGAAGGGTTTAATTGGGAGGAGTTTCTGGATCCAGATGATGTCTCTCCTCGAGTATTAGCAGCTGGTGGCTGAAGCAGCTGTGGGGCTTTCTCCTCAGCAGGATGTGATAGCTCCTGAGGAGACAACCTCCTCCTTTAAAATCTGGCACAGAGAGAAAGAGAAGCTTTGTCAGAATCAGCATTATTTAACTAGGAGATGCTGAGTCATCAAATACCTGACCCCTATAAATCTCCCAGCAGTTGCTGGGCATCCTTGTTTCTCACAGTCATTCTATCTCTGACAATATTCTCAGTGTTCATGTGTTTCCTGTAAATCATGGCTACATTTATGATTCTTTGTCTCATATCTTTTTGGCTTTGGTTATGTGGACTACTAGTTCTGTGTAATGATTTCTGGACCAGCTTAGACCTTGCTCCTGCACCACTCTTCATCTTCTGGGATTACCTGTGCATGCCATTGTCTGAAAGATATCCCTATGTTGTATTGCTGCTTCTCATAAAAAAATCTGTCTTTTTGGACATTTGGTGCCCATCGGACATCTGTGGGGACATGAACATGAGCCAGCAGTATTGAAACTGTCAAAACAAGGAAATATGTGAGCCCTTCTTCATATTGAGGTCTGCTCCTATATTTGTGAAATAAATCAAATTAATTAGATGCTGGAAAATGGCTTATGTTGTAGTAGCTTAGTTGGTCAGCAGTGACAGAAGGACATGATGAAGATAGTGGACAAGACTAAACTTGTGAATATTGGTGCATTTCTCATAAACCTCACTTCATCATGAAGGATGCTCTGGTCTGCTGTGAAAGAAAACTGCAAGCAAAGACATACCTGTGACAAAAGACAGCAGGCATCTTTCATCTTACCATAAGAGCACTCTGCTGTTATGGAAGAAACAGGCAGAGTAGGGGTTCTCTCTGCTCTATATGAACCAGCTTGTGGGGACAAAATAGAACTCCATGTGTCTGATGGAGTTGCGTGGCAGAGTACTCAAAGAGCAACAACTTACAAAACCAGGTCATATGAAAGGATCACTGCTGAGCTAGCTATGCAATGTCATCTTGGAACTGTTGGTGGTCCTGAAGCTCTTTCTGGACAGGCTCCTTTTAAAAGTGAATAGCATGGAAAAACCCTGAACCAATCTGCTAGATTCAGTGGGCATTCTGTCCTCCTCAGGGGCCAGTATGCCTGAAACTGTATCCAGTCTTGAGAAACAAGGTTTTATAGCTATATTTAGTGATAGTCAGTGAGAGGCATGAACCTTCACCTTTTAGAATCTTGACTTGGGTTCAAACCAGTAATAAACTAGGTAGCTAAGCTGATCAAAGATGAGCTTGACCACTTTCTGAACCATCAAATCAATACTCAGACTGAATCTTGTGGTTGGTGCACATAATGAGAGAACATGGACAAACAGAATTATTTCAATCCACCCATTTCCCTAGTTCAAAAGAACGAAAACTTATCTTCAACTGTACTGAAGACTCATTCTCTTTGAAATACAGTTATGAGGCTGCTGCTGCTGCTGCTGCAGCATTATCATAAGTATAACTTTCATTTTCCTGCCTGCCTGCATGCAATGGACTAATATACTACAATTAAAAATAAGTGTTGCTGCTGTTTTTATTCACATATGTGACATTCCAAATCTATTTATTTGTAGCTTAGGCCCATTTCAAACTTATTGACAGCAACATGAAGGCCGTATATAAAATTGGTGCAGCCAGTTTTTAATGAGAGAAAGCTCCTGATGCATTTGAAACCACTGTCATCTTCTCCCCAAGACAGGGGATGAAGTGACCTGCATGATGAGCTGCTTGAAATAAATGGCATGGCACCCTCTTGTAACTGCATTACATGTCATTGTCCTTGCCTCTTTCATATAGAAATCAGGCATTAGCCTTTTTCACTAGATTTAAATTTAAACTATGAAGATGATTACCAAGAACAGGAGGAACAAGTGGCTCCAGTCTATCAAGGAAGATCTATTGGTAGAACAATGTGTGGTTCCCTTAGAGGAATTTAAAAGTTATGTACATAGACTCACGCCATTTCTACACTACACTGCTCAAGTGCTGTTATTTCACTTTCAACATCCTATGGAATCCTGGGGTTTGCAAACTCCAGGATTCCATAGAATGTTGAAAGTGGAATAATAGCACTATAACAGTCTAATGCATAGCCTAGTACAAAGATGAGTCATTAAGTAATATCCCAATTCATGATCCAGGGTGTGGATGAGAAAGTGCTATTTCTCCAGCTGAATGGATGCACTGGATGGCTTTCTTTCAGTGCAAATGCTTTTCTACTCTTTCAACTATGCGTAACATTTTGTTATGTGTGACCATATCTGGATCAAGGTCATGAAATGTAAAACAGACACTGTAGTGTTACACTGCCTTATGTATTTTACACTATATATTCATAGTCATAGTCATACACAAATACATTCATTTTTATTTTCTCCCCTTTTTCTTTAGCACCCTGCAGATTCTAGAAGGAAAATAATTAGTTGTCTGGGAAGTTCATCTTCCTTTTTAGCAATTTACAAAATGGCCTTTCTGTAAGTAACACCTACACTTCATCTTTGTGATCTTTCAGCACTGATTTTATTTTTAAAAATTAAATTTCTATTCTTCTTTCCTCTCAAGCCTTCTTGATGGCCTTTGTCTTCATCACAAAGGATTAATCAAATAATGTCATAATTACTATTTTCTACCAAACTCACACAACAAAACTGTACTATCTTGTGATCTGTATGGCAAAACAACGGGCCTGAAGTAGCTGTGCCATTGACACAGGTTCGGAAGTAGATTACATGACAACTGCACTTATTTTTTTTTTCAAGGCTGTGAACTTCACAACTCTTTTATATCCTAGTCCAGAATTTGTAAGGTGCTACTATGCAGATATGTAAACAATAGGCATTGGTTTGCACATCCATTTCAATGGTAAATACAGTAAAATGCATGCAATGAAATCTTCAAAGCCAGAGGTATGATTCTTCAGATTGCTTTTTATTGTAACTGTGAGACTGGTAACCTGTTGCCTTCCAACTATTTTGGGCTACAGCTTCCATACTCCCTGGCCACTGGCCTTGCTGGCTGGGGCTTAGAAAGGTTCAGTTTAAAACATCTTGAGGACACCAGATCCTCTCTCCTGACCCCTCTTCTACTCTAAGCCAGAAAGAATGGTGTGAGTCATTTTTAAATTTCCTGATTGGCATAGTTAACACTTATTCTCAATTTTAGCTTGCTCATCCACTTATTGCATTTTTTTTGATGTACAGATGTCTTCAGAATGGAAATAAGCTAGTTCTTGTCTTCAACAGCATGATAGAAGTAATTGCATTATCTGTTTTGGATCTTTTAGTCTTTCAGGGATTTTTGTCCACAGGCTTTTGGCATGGTACAATTATTTAAAAAAACACAACAGAAAACCAACAAGCAAAAGCAGCCAAAACCCCCAAACAGAAGTCAACTCTATCACCAGATGAAAAATGCCATAAAGAGCAACAACAATAATGACCCATGATGAAGGGCTTGAAAAATTTACAAAACTTGTATTTTTTTTCTTTATAAAAGTCTTAAAAGCCAGTTAAAAGACCTTTCTACAGCACCCTTTCATCCTGCCATGGGGATGGGAGGACAGGACCGCAATGACACGTCTGCATGATGTCACTGTGGTCCCATACTTCTCCTGTCCCTAGGTGGCACAATCACGGGTTAAATAATTGACGGGTTTTCCTTGCCAATGATCCACAATTGCACCACCATCCTGCACTTACCTGGCCTGTGGAAGGGAAGGAAGCATGATAGTGGTGCTTCCTGCCCCAGTGCAGCCTGGGAAAGTACCCAGCTGTGCTGCAGAAGGAAGTGGCATGTTCATTGCACTCCCTTCAGATCCCATGCAGAGGGGAGTGCTGCTGTTGCACTCCCTTCTCAGCAAAGATGCTGCCAGGATCCTCACAGATGTCGCCACTGGAAGGTAAGCTGAGGAAAGGGCCTTGCAGTATAGAGGTAGTATATAACCCATGAGAGAGGGTGTTCATAACCCCAGTGTTGTTATCAAGAATATCCTATCCATGTCACAATCAACAATGCCACTACAAATCACAGGATTCTACAGGATAGAGTCATGGCAGTGGAACCAAACTGATACGACATTGAAGTGTGGAACCAGCCCAAATCTCACTCAGATTAAAGCAGCATTCAGACTCTGGTTTTATTGATATAGGTGCCACAGTGCTGTCTGTCTTCTTCTTGCTGACTTGACTGTTTCTCTTTCCTTTCTCTTTCCTCTGTCCACTTTCCAGCCCCTCTGCCCATTCTTGGTCTACTTCCAACTCTCCTCTGTATGGCTTCCTTAGCTCATGCGCTGAATGCAGGGCCACTTGAAGCCTTTTTGTTACCTCAGGAAAAGGCCAAATCAGCACTTCTCCCCACCCTCAGTTTCTTTGGGCAACTACATATAAACAAGAGGTGAGCTTATAAAAATGCATTTGTATATGTAACATTTTAAAGTACTTTCATTGCCACAGTCACTCACACCGCACACATACACACTATATTATATTATATTATATTATATTATATTATATTATATTATATTATATTATATTATATTATATTTTGTCCCTTCTGTTGCCATTCCTGAATGTTAGGATACTGAGAATAGGCTTCTGATTTAGAGGAGGGGATATATATCTCCTCCCATAAATCAGAAGGTTATTTCCTACTAGTCTAATATTTAGGAAAGGCAACAGAAGGGACAAAGAGGTGCAGATCTTTTCAGCCATGTCAGGGCAAGGCAGAGAGTCCCAGTTCAGTCTATGCAGTATCCAATTTGCATCATTTCCCCAACTTTCTATTTTAAACCAACCTGCTAACATGCTGCCTTTCGATATCAGGCTCCTCTACAGCTCTAGTTTTAACACTAACCATTGCTTTGTACACTTCAGTGTGCCATTTCCATTTTACATCCTCATGCATTCTTTTGTCTATTAGTCTGGATGCAGACAATCTAGAAACCAACACACCTCTGAAGGAGCAGCTCCATTACACTTGCAATGTCATGGTTCTGCCCATGACAAGAGCCCCGGGAAGGACTTTATTATAAACAAATGATGGTGTTCTAAATCAGTGCCTTCAAACACTGCAGTTTACAGGCAGGCAGGCACAGTGTTCTGCACCATTATGATGCTCTAATCCTAATAAGCCATCTAATCCTATATTATTCTATGGAATACCATAATGAAATCTTATGAGATTATTAACTGGAACACGAAATGCTCATTCCAGTCAGATGCTACTTGGGGCATCATATTTTTTCCCTCTTGCTCCTATATTACTGCTCTTTTCATTGAATCATGCAATATGGTACCATAATCTCTCTGACACTAAATCTACAGAGAAGACTAAACTATTTCACTCTTGTTTGCTTTAAAGAATACCTAGAAGAATTCAGACCCTTTAGCTATGATATATTTTAATCATACATATATATATTTCATAATGCCATTGCCAAGGAAAATTTTTCATGATGCAAAACAGATGGGCAGTTTCTGACCAGCCATGGAATAACAAGATCAGACACAGATAACTGGGCTGAACAAGGGCCACTTTATTTAACCTAGATCCTATTTAATTGTGTTGAACCTGGAAAGGAGCAAGAAAAGGAAGCAACCTAGTAGGGGATCAACTGAGGTAGGCATCAACCCTTGACTTCTTTCTCAGCCTTCCACTGGGCAAAACACCTGAGCCCTGAGGACAATCCAGTCACTGGGTTCTTCTCATATGGCCATCTTCTGGAAGTCAGACTTGAGAAACTCTCTCCATTTTGCCTTAAACTGAGGGCAAAGCCTCCAGACCAGCCCCAAGGGTAGTTGTCTTCTGCACTCCCAGGTTCCAGGACTTAAAGAGAGAGAGAGAGAGAGTCCTCCCCTCCACTAAAAGGATGCCAAAATGTTCACTCGGGCTCTGCCCCCATGCTCACCATACAGGTGTGATTGCACCTGATGTAAAGACACCTGGCCTCTCTCCATTGGAGGCCAGCAAAACCAGTCCCTCCCCTGCACCATCTTATATCACACATATTTGAGGCTGCATTGCTGACCAACCATGGAATAACAAAATCAGACACAAAAAAACTGGGTTGAATAAAGGTCATGTTATTTAACCTAGAACCTATTTATTGTGTTGAACTTGGAAATGAGCAAGAAGGGGGAGCAACCTAGTTCAGGATCAGCTGAGGCAGGTGTCAACCTTTTCACTCCCTCCTTAGCCTTCCCCTGGGCAAAACAGCTAAGCCCCAAGGACAATCCAATACCTGGGTTGTTCCACATCTGGGCATCTTCTGGAAGGCAGACCTGAGGAACCCCTCTCAGGTTGTAGGACTTAAAATGAGGGCAAACTCCCAGGCTCAACCCAAGGGTTGTCCTACCCCATCCTCTGGATCTTGGGACCTAACAGGCAGTTTCAGAGCCTTCTCCTTCATCAAAAGGATGCCAAGGTGTTCACCATAACTGCTACTTTTCTTTCTCACTACCTACCATGGACAACCAACAAGCATGTGCTTAGTGTCTTTCCCCCTCAGCTGGCCAAAAGGGGCCTCACTCCCTGTTGCAAATCCCCCACTGATAAATGCATGCCATCTACTCTGCAGAGCTCAGGCTTCTCAGTTGTAGGCCCAGCATGCCACCCAGTAGAGCATACTATGGCTGCAAATCAGGACCTGTTTCCTCTCCAGATATAACCTAGAATCTGGAAAAGACATGAATGTTAGAAACATGAACAAAATCAATCAAACGTGAGATCAGACATACCTCTTAGATACAGAGACACTCCAGTGCGCAGTCTAAAATGAATTAGCCCCCTGAAAGCCCAACCAGTGTAATGCCTTGGAAGTGACAGTACAGAATTGGTATTTAATAAGGGTTGAAAAATCAGCATAATAAAGGACCTAGCTTAGGTCCCCTAATTTCCATGTAACTCTGTAGATCATGAACAGGGTATAAAGCCTGATCATGATAAGTACCCAACCTCACCATAACCCCACCCCCTCTGATAAAATTGTCAATACAAACTTCTGTCCAGAAAGATTAATATCCTTTAACTCCTATGCTCTGCCCAATATATCTGCCTTAGACAACACAACCATCTCACTAACAAGAAAGACACCAAAAAGAGGCAGTCAAAGATGCTGCATGGAGCAAATGGCCTCATAATCTGAGATGCAAATTGCCAACTAAGTTCTCCACAACCCCAAGAGTATGAGGAGATAAAGGTTCCCATCTATCCAATACTTGGCCTTGCTCCCAAGACCTATCTCATGCTTTGTGAATTCTAAATCTCTGGTGTTGTCCTGACACCCCTGGGCCCTCAAAGCAAAGGTTAGTGCTCAGATATATGACCATCTTATTGTGTAATGAGGTGAGAAAACCCTCTATGGGTTTCTTTCACCTGCTGATATCTAAATTACTGTAGAGGACTGGAATATAATCTGGGTAACAGCCTACAGATCCTGTTAGAATCCATGTGGCTTTAGAATTGGTTGGCCTGAGCAAAATGCACTCTGATAGATTTTCAACCAGTCAGAATGAAACAGGGTCCCAAAAACTAGAAAGCTGCATTAACTGTATAATTTGTTCTTGTAAACAATAATAGTATTAAACTTAGTGTGGAATCAATGACCTTTTTTTATCTACACACAGAATCCAAACAAATATTTCAAGAACAATACATAATTATTACTATTAGGTTATCTGTGTATGCCTGTGTGTACCTGTAGAAAATAAGGACAACACAATTGCTAGGTCTTGTAGACACCAGTTAGTCAATAGGGGAAAGACAGAAAACTTTGCACTAATGACTATACGAAATAAAACCTTGGATAAAATATAATTTAACAAGAATTCCCTGAGGACACCCATAAGTCAATAGTAGGATGTGGGGAATCTTTTCACACTAGCAAAATAAGACAAATCCAATGGTTTGGTAAAATAGAGGTTAACAAGAATTCTCAGTAGCTACTGGTGAGTCAACCAGGAGGTATGTAAAAACCTTGCCTTAACAGTAGCTACCAGTGGACCTTCTGATAAAGATAGAAGATCACGAACTCTTACAAGATCTGCAGAAAACTAGAGAGTTTCCATGGTTGAGAATGCCAACAGTTTTCTCCTCCCACAGTGGGTCCGGAACTCATGAAGAAGAACAGTTGTAGTGACTCCTTACTGCAAGTCTTCTGCCAAGAAAGCTGTAAGCGTGCTGTTCCACATAGAATAATTATATGAGAATATGTTTTATCTATAATTTAAAAACAAGGATGAATGCATATCTAACCACCAGCAATTTTCCACAATATCTTGAGCGTCTTAAAATCAATTAAGAAGAAAACTATGTCAGCTACTTGAAAATATATGACCCACTACTAAACTGACAAGTTGCGATCATATTACTGAAAAATGAAGAGATTCTACAATCACTTCCTTTAAATTGCTCCATAAGCATTATAAGGAATTCAGAAAGGGCTTGAAGTCACCTTCTCCTCATATTTAAGGAACAGAGAATGTAGTTTTGCTTGTTCATTATTACACCAGATATCAGCAAAGAAAAAGGAGAAACAACAGCAACCTAGATACTGAATAAATACGCTGTCAAAATGGGACCCTCAACGGGATCCCTCCCCTCAGTGCCTTGCATTGCAAAAGTACGGGGCTGCAAAATGTGATCGCTTCTACACACACACACACTCTACAATAAAAATAGCCAGAAGACAATTAATTTATGCAAGGAGGCCTCCTACTGTGAACCCTATGAGACTTGATAACTGGCCTACATTATTCTAGCTCAGCAGAAAGATAATATGGTACTCTTTCAATAGTTAGTATTAAATTATAAATATTAAAACAATTTAATGGAAGAATTAAGCTTCCCCTAGCCACATGCTTGTTTTGTTTTAACCCCCCCCCCAGATGCTTCCTCTCTACTTTTATTTATCTATAAAGCAGATAGTAGCTGTTAGTGTTATGTCTACCCTCATCAAACAGGTACAATCATAGCATAAAATAGGTAGTTCTATCTTGGAAAGGACTGTGATTTATAGAGGAGGGAGGTATACATACACACACACACACACACATAGGACTGGCCCTGTTGTTAGACAAAGTGAACTATCTCTCAGCCATTTCTCCTGAGAGTTTTGACCATGTGTCTCTGAAAACAAAGCCGTATGCGCCTCACAGCTATTCCACATTGCTTAAAGTAGCCTGATGCTCTTAGAGTGAGGGAAGAACTGTCTCAGTACCAGGAACAATAAGGAAAGATTGAAGTAAGATTCACTGCTCTGTCCAATTTTCTACAGTATATGGACTGGAAGGTAGTTGGGTAGAATATTCTGCCTGAAGCAGCTTGTCTTGGCCCAACCCCAAATAACCATTATGGTTTTGATTTTCAACTTATTTTTAAAAATAGGATACTAAAAGTCATCCCTAATCTTGAGACCCAGTTCTGCTGCTGCCTTAGAAATGAGACACATTCACCAATTACTGTCCTAATGTTAGCTGTGCTCTAGATTCCCTGAGCAATTATAATTTTTGTGAGTTACTGCTAGGGCAGTCATTTCCTCCTTTTTAATGAGCTCTACTTAGTGGATGGAGAAATTGTTCCTCTCACATCCAAGAAGCTGGACTATGAGTATATTATCCATATATTAGACAAAACATTCCAAATACTCATTGTCACTTGAATATTATGAATATACTGTTCAACACAATCTTAGGGCACAGATGTTAGTGAAACTGTTGCTGTTATGTTTATTTATATTCCACTTTTTTCCCAGTTCAAGACTCAAGGCAGCGCATAACAGGTAAAACACACATAGAAGTTAGCAATGTACTTAAATTGCCAAAAGCAATAGTAAAACTTGTCAAAAACATAAACCATTAAAAGGAGAGCAGCAAATTGAAAATCCAACTGTCCTTATTTCCCTTCTGCAAAAACTTTTTTTTTAAATGGTGGTCTGCTACCACTGTTACACTGAACTACAGGAACTAGAAAGTGTTTCTTCTGGAACTCATTTTTGGCCCAAAAGATGGATATTAATTCAATAAATAATCAATGAATATAAACCAGAAATCTTTTTGTGTTAAAGGGAAAGATGAATCAATTTGTCATTGTCAGGAGTGGAAAATATGCAGCCATCCAGAAAATGGTGATCTGCAACTTCTAGCATTTCTCACTATTGGTCATACTGGCTAGAGCTGATGTGAGCTATAATTCCACAACATCTGCAGGGCCACACAATTCCCACCCTTGTTCTAGCCCATAGGGCTATGAAGAAATCCATTAATTAAACCTTTGGTCACAAAAACTACCAATTCTATATACTAGATAAATGGCCTAAGCCTCATAGGGCTGAAAACTAAAGTCACTGAAAACATCTCACATTGAGTTAAATGCTTAGCCCAAAAAAAGGTAGATTGATTTTCCAAGAAGAAAACTTTCACCATGCTTTCATATCATTACATCCTATCTCATACAGCATCCACAGGTATATGTAATGCCCCAGAAGGGACTGAGGGTTTTTGGGGCTTTTTTCTGTTTTTTTGAGGGGAGAAATTTAGAGGTTGTTGAGAGAAAGAAAGTTTATAATAATCAGGCTTTCTATAAAACACAGCTTTGCATGCTAAGCCAGATTCACTTCCCCTTCCATTTTCAGGGCTTTACTTAACAAAACAGAGGGTCTTTCTGGACTATATTGTTATAGTGCTATTATTCGAGTTTCAACGTCCTATGGAATATTAGGGTTTACAGTTTAGGGAGGGGCATTTGGAATTCTCAGCCAGAGAACTCTTTGGCCTTAGTAAACTACAAACCTCAGAATTCCACATGATGTTGGAAGTGGAATAATAGCACTATAACACTGTAGCGTGGAAAGGCACAGAAATAAACATATTTCTACTGGTGCTTTGCATGAGCAGAATTTGGCCCCACTCCTGCTCAGCAGAGCAAGGCCCTTTTCGCATGTTACCTTTTTGCGTGACAGGGGAGGGCGTCTCACGCGAGAAGCCTCCTCCGAAATGCTGCCACTTCCCCCCTCCTTCCTTCCGCAGGTCGCTTCCTGTTTGTGCAACCGTCGCGCTAGCGCCCTGCCCCTTCCTTCCGCAGGGCACTGTGGGAGCTGTAGGCTGCGCTGGGGAAGGATGCACTTGCCGACGCACCACACGCAGGTAAGTGCGCGAGGACGGTGTGAGCATTGCGCGAGTGCGGGGCATTTACAGCTTAAAGCCAAAAATAAAAAAAATGTGTGCGCGCCCCACTTCAGCCTCGTGAGCGTCGCGCAAGTGGGGGTGCATCATACGGAGCGACGCTCCCATTTGCGCTACGCTCAAGGGGTGCTCGCGCTAAAAAAAAATGCGAAAAGGACCCAAGTTGTGGGGATGGGATGCCTTTGTTAGCTCTCGGGAAAGAGAATGGAGGGAAAGGCTCTGTGAGACACAGAGAAGAAGAGGCAGATGAGAAGGCCTTATCAACCTGCTCCAACTCTGACTCTCCTGCATTTTTGTTGCCTGGGCCACCCAGCCACCCATCCTCCAGCCAGTGCAAGCTGTTGCATCACCTTTTGGAGACTAGGAAATGTCTGCCCTCTTTCCTGGATTTTTTTAAACCAACCTTGCACTTTTGATTTGGACAATTCCTTTTGTGCATAATTTGTCAATTAGGTAGTAATTGGCAGATCGAGGAGAGGACTGAAGGTTTGGTGACCACCCTTGACCACTTATTTGGTGAAGAAGATGTCTCCAGACTTTCTTCTGTGAGCTGCAAGGCCTAAGAAGTGGGAAAGGAATTACTCTTGGGACTGGCCTAGGACATGTTTTTCCTTTATTTCATGGGACATATAGTGGGGAGAGGTTTTCTGAGGAGGTCTCCCTTGTTGATAGCCAGGTGGGTGCTGACCTAAAAGGCTGGCTGGCACTCAGAGTTTGGATGCTTTGCTCAGGTGCCTAAGGAGGAGATCAAGCTGAGATCTCCTGCCTCAGTTGGAACCCATTTTAGACTCTTGCCCCCTGCGGTAAAGTCCAGTAAAGTTGAAGTTGACAATTATATAGTTAATAAAGTGGTCCTTTGTAAACTGAGTCTTGGTTCTCTGGTCTATTATTTTCTAGTGGGTGGGCAATAAGAGTCGTTTACACACTAAGTAACTGATTCATCTATTTGGTGGGTTCTTCCACTGCTTTTCAAAAAATCGTTCCCCATTCTTTCTTTTCTCTTTTGTATCATATCTATCACATTGTAAGCCACTGGACACGGACTGTTTTAGCTTTTAAACTTTGCAAACCACTTAGAATATGTGAGGAATAAGAATAATGAGGTGCAAATTTAAGTAGTAAATACCTACAGCTAATACAAAAAATTACTTTGAAGACTATATGTTTGAAAGCCAGAAAATGCAGAGAAATGCTTGAAAGGTACCTTTAGAAAGATGAAAGTTCATAGGTTATTTCCACACTATGCTGTTATAATACTATTAATCCACTTTCAACATCCTATGGAATCTTGCGCTTTGCAGTTTAGGGAGAGGCATTTTGAATTCTCAGCCAGAGAGCTCTTTGGCCTCAGTAAACTACAAACTCCAGAATTCCAAGGGATGTTGAAAGTGGAATAATAGCACTATAACAGTGTAGGGCGGAAATGGCCATAGTACGAATGGGAGATTTTGGGTTACAGAACTCTTCTCTCAGACTGGAATACAGACGTAAATTGAAACTACGAGAAGAGGGTATGCTACATGGTCTTAAGTCACACTAGGAATTATCCCCAAAGGTTGTGCAAGATTTGTGTCTTATGTTTAAAATGGAATTTCTATGCAGGGTGTGGTTTTTTGTTTTGTTTTTTGTGAAGGCAGGCCTTCAAAGCTGTTTATGTAAAATATAAATAATCAAATTCATAATAAAATAAAAGAGCAATATAATATTGACTTACAGTATTCTCTTATTATTATATTAAGATATGTTAAGCTCAAGAACCAAATTACAGAAATAATTCTAAGAGGTCACCGTTCCTAATTTGGGAATTGTATACACACATCTGTTAGAATAACAGTTCATAAAGATTAGAAGATTGTCAGATGACATTTGTATGACCAGAGACATTACACAAGATAATTGTGTTGTCTTCCTTATGATATCTGCATGTATTCCTATATGAGACAGGTTCTTGGACAACTCAGGTCCAAGCCATTAAAACAATACCAAAGGCAATATAGTACTGTCATAAAATTCCTTTGGCCCAAGGGAGAGAAATGAGTGATTTCAGTGATAAAAGCAGGACTTGGAACAGTTAGTTTTTGGGACTGTAACTGCAAACTCTTCCAACTTCTGCCAAAAAATGTTTTTTGGGAAAACCTTCCACTAATATGGAATTATGATTTCTGAATTTAAACCTTAAACTTTAAGGCGTAACAGTCTGAAAGCATTTTTGAGGTGTATATTGGCAGTGTCTCCAGGAACCTCAGCTCGAGGGGCAAGCTTATCAGTAGAAGCATCTCTCTCTCAAAACAAATAAACAAAACAAGTAAACAAATAAAAACCTTTCCCTCTTTTATTTTATTAAGTGTGCCTTAGGATTGCCTTCCCTGATCTTCAAAAGAGACAACAAATGAGAACAGATGATTGAGCCAAATTTATTGAGAGCTCCTAGTTTCTAAAAATTGCTTTCTAACATATTTCCTGAAAAAATCGAGGGAATAAGTGGATATACCAGCTGAACAATAAAGCAGACTTACTGTCTATCAGATTTTCCTCCTTTTCCTCAGGACTTGTTTCAAAACATACTGAGGAGAGTCCAAATTCTTTCTTTATTTTGTTGAAAACTGCATTTACAGCACTGCACTTTCCAACATGCCTATAGCCTTCTTGGACAGAGAATATCAACAGGTTTCAAGAAAGCCATGGTTCTGTATCTTCAATCTAAGTAAGTCAGAGGGTAACTTATGTTCTTTATTGTGTTGCTTTCAGTACTAGAACTCTATGGAAAAGTTCCTGGGGTAGATCTGGGCATATTTCAAAGCGTATACACTGATTTAGTGGTCACTGTCAAACTGTGATCCTTTTGTTACCTTTCAAACACCTTTGTTAGATATATCATCAGAACATATTTGGGCAGTCACCCTGAAGGCTATCAAAGTCAATTGTGTAGGCAGTATACTGATTTGCTTGTGACTTTTTGTTACCTTGTTTGTAACAGCTATTAGTCATAAACAATAAATATGAGACTGAATTACCATGATCTTATGCAGAGAATCCCACTAATTTTAATAATGACTCAGTCCTAGATAAATATGCTCTGAGAACTACACTTTGAAAAGAGAAAACATATGTAATATAAGTCAGGACTCACTAGGGTTAGAAGCAAAATATGACTTGATTGCAGGGCCCAATCGCAGAAAAGCAGGATTCCGATATTTCATTACCAAATAATCACAGGAGCCACACTTAGAGAAGGTGGAGGTGGTAGTGGTGATGGGAAGTAAGACAACACAAAGAAAGATGTTAATCTCTCCTCTAAAAAAAAGGAAAAATGCAGTATTTCCTCTTCCATTCCTTACAAGAGAGGAAACTTCATTGCAATCATAGTTAAGTGTAAGTACTGTGCATACAATTTGAGGCTTCTCAAACACAGATAGAGATGTTTGTCTTGTAAATGCGGGGGGAGGAATGCTGAAGCATTGATAAAATGAATCTCAGCCCCATTTTTTTTCTCTTTGAAATTTACTCTTATGCCCTGGGAGGTATGTGCATGTAGATCAACCACATTTCAGAGCTGTTTCCTTAAAGCTTTCTGGTGGCAGCACTGAGAGGGCTGCCTCTAATGATCATAAAACTTGGGTTATTTTTCTAGGGTAGGAGTGTGCACTCACCAATGGCACTACCTTTCCATAGTGGGGGATGAGCAACTATTGCCTTGTATATATTTTTATACCACAGTTCTCACAGTACTTCAGCAGTGACCATATTGGCTAAGGACTTGTAGGGGGGAAAAATGGGGAACCACACTCACCAGTTATAGTGCCGGTGGCTGAAGGAGAACTGAGCTCTCTATGGCAGTATAAAGTTTATTAGGTGTGCCTTACAGACAAACATCATGTCTGTTTCTTCCTTCTTATGCTTAACCTGACAGCTTCATCACTGCAGGTTCTGCAAAGGCATAGATTTAACTATCTACAAGAATCATGTAGCAGAAATAGAAGTGTAGTTATTTGGTCCACAAGAGTTGTATATTTTCTTCATTTCAGTGAAGAAGTAGTACCTGTTGTTCTTTTGTCAGCAACCTCCTTTTATTAGAACAAAGGTCAAGAACATAGGAGTGATACTCTTCTTTAAGCTTCTCTGCTCATAGTTGCTCACATCTTCTACACAGCACATCTCTCACACTATCACACCCCATATGCAGATTGTTGCACCATTCTTGTTATTGCCAGCTTCCTTGTCTGGTAGACAACTGTCTTTCAGTCCTCATTTCTTTAATGAGAAAACACAGTAGCAAAGAAGGACAAATCTCCAGAGACATATAGCAACCTAGGAGAATTTTTTAAAAAAAAAAAATTTATGAAACATCTGGACTTGCCTTGGAACACTATGGAATATCTTGCTGCTTTTAAAAACCTCATTATTTAAAATATTATTCAGGTGATGATTTGAAATATAATCTAGCATCTAGTTGCCAACACCTTCTTCTTGTTGAAGCTTCAATGTAGTTTCTCACAAGGAAACTGCAGCTTAATAATTATTCCTTCTTATGACTTTTTCAGTGTGTTTGGTTACGAATCTCTTATACTAATGGAATATTATGACTTCTTTGGAAGCACCAGCCTTCTGCTTGTTACTCAAGTCACTATTACCAAATGTGAAGATATTAGATATTAAATGCTGCTTATCTATACTAAAAGGTGATATTAAAATGTTGTAAGCTCTAAATTCACTTACTAGTTTCAACTAGAGTAGGCTTAATAAATTGACGGATCTAATATAAAGGTTGATTTACCCATAATTCATTGATTCTTTTTAGCTGGGACAACCATTGGATTGAAGGCCTAATTTTTTCATGTGGCATACAGTACAGATTTAGACCTATCAAATCATAAAGTAGGAGGACCCTTAAAAATTAATGAAATTCTGCTTTAGACAGCTAGCACCCCTCTGGACAATCTCCTGGAAGTTTGGCGCTTACTATTAAATCATCCTGCACCCCATAGCAAGTTGGGGAAAATTATAGACTGCACCTGTGGATCTGTAACGGTGCCTTGAATTCTTTAAATGCCCTAGATGAATGCATGTTAAGCAATGGAAATATGGAACTCAATGCACAGGAATGTGTAGTGAGCAGGTCTGTATTTTCTTCAGCATTCCTAGGAAGGGCATGAAATGTCAACTATTTGGTCTTTAGGACCCGAATTTGGCCAGCTCTCCTGGGGTTTTGTTTCCTCCTTTTTTCCCCCTGGTGATCGCAGTTGCGGGCTGCCTGTTTTCCTCCTGGGAGCAAGAACTTGGCCTACATGGCTGAGTTTGGAATGTGAAGAAAACAATCCTGTTTGCCGGCGCTCCCCCTCTCCCCCTCTTCCCTTTCCGCTGAAAACAGCTTCCTCCAGCCCGCCAACGCGCAGGATTTCTTTTAAGAGCGATTAGCATGTAAAAAGCCAGCCAGCCTCTCTCTTCCTCCTCCGACCAAGATGCTGCTCTGATCCGGGGCGGGGGAGGAAAGGAAAAGAGCGCTAGCAAAGCCAAGCCATTTCGGAGTTGCATTGGGCCCAGCCCACACCCTGTTTTCCTCCACCAGAAGCCTATACTTATGGTAATAGATGGGGAGGGGGGTGTAGAAGCCACGATGGCTCTGTCAAAGAGAGAGAGGGAGAGGGAGGGGGAAAGGAGGCAGGGAGGTCGCCTTGCTGCAGCATTAGGGGGCGGGCTGCTGCTTTGGGATCGACGCCGCCTCCGCCCCCTCCCCGCGCCCTCCGCTTGAGCGGCGCTGTCCGCGGTGCTGAAGAAAGGACGAGCCCCCTGGACGAGGCGCACGGCGCGCCGCAGAGAGCCCGTTTCTCCTCCGCCTCCTCCGCCTCTTCCACGGGCGCGCTCCCGGGTGCGCGCGGCTCCAGGCCTTGGGGAAGGCGGGCGAAAGCAGGAGCGGGGGACGGGGGCGCGCTCGCGGCGGGCACGCGCACGCCTGCTTCTTCTGCTGCTTCTTCTCCTCCTCCTCCCTTTCGTCTGTCTCTTTCTCTCTCTCTCTCTCTCCTTTTTCCTTCCCCTCCCCCCCGCCTGGCTCTAGCGGTGGGGCGTGCGTGTGTGCGAGTGTGCGAGTGTGTGTGCGTGCGCGTGTGGATGTGTGTGCGAGGAGAGGCGAGCGAGGGGTGGATGTGTGCGGCTGCCTGCGAAGGAGCTGGATGTCCCCGAGCGACGCCGCGGACCCCCAGAGCAGCGCTGCGCGGGGAGGACCCGAAACAACAGCCCTGCAAGCCCAGGCGCCGCTTCCTTCCTTCCTGCCCGGGCTGGCCTCGTCGGGACGACTGCAGCAGCAGCAGCGGGCCGAAGCTCCCTCCCTCCCTCTCTCCATCCATCCATCCGTCCATCCCTCCCTCCCCCGTCTCCCTTTGCTCCTGCCGCCGCTGCCGCTGAGGGCTCCTTTCCAGCGCGGGTCCTTCAGCCGCCTGCCCAAGATGCGGAGGATCTAATTTGCTGAGCGAAAAAAAAACAAAAAAACCCCAAAAAACGGGCGAGGAAGAAGAAGAAGACCCGGGGGGAGGAGGAGGAGGAGGAGGAGGAAGAGGAGGCGGCGGCGGCAGGAGCGGCGGCGAGCGAATCTTTCGTGGCTTTGTGGATGCTCTACTTTTCATGGCAATGCAAAAGATCCAGCGAATTTCTCTCTTCTTGGCTCCTTTGGTTTGGGGACTCATCGGGGGGGTCTACGCCAACGGCGTGCAAATAGGTGAGCGCTCTCTTTGGAGAGGACCTTTTCTGCTCCCCCCTCCGCCCCTCGATCTCTTTCTGAAAGAGCCGGACCTCATCCAAAGGGAGAACCGGTCAGAATTCATGCGGCGTTCTGACCGGTTCTCCCTTTGGATGAGGTCTGGCGCTCGCAGTTATTCCATTCTCACAGGCGGATTCGTGCCACGTTGCCTTGAATCAAGCCTTTGGGGCTGGAACGAAAGGCAGCGAGGCTACCTTCCCTGGAGATCAACTCCTCGCCCCCCTCTCGAGTTTCCTCCCAGTGACTGCTCTGTCGCCCGTCTCCTCTCTTCCCTTCCCTCCTTTCCATCCAGCAGCCCTGGGGCTCAGACTCAAGCCCTTCAGCATCAACCGTGTACTGATAACTGTCCGACTGTTTGCCAAGGAATCGAGCTGGGTGGGAGGTTGGCACCCTTCATGTATGGCAAACAGTGTGCTGTGTGGAATCTAGCCATTGACCCCCCCTCCACGGCTCCCCTTTCCCTTTCAAAATCTAATCAAGTTTTTCTGGGCTAAATCTTTTGAGATTCTTGGGGCGGGGGGACTCAGCCTTAAGAAAAATGAGCCTGAAGGCAAGTGAATGAATGAAGGGTTTCTTTTCCTTCGTGGTTCTGGCACTGCTGCCACCTTGCCTGCAGCACTGATGTCCTCTCTCTCTCTCTCTCTCTCTCTTATTTCTCTGTGATTGTCATCCTACAGGGGGGCTCTTCCCCAGGGGAGCCGACCAGGAATACAGTGCTTTTCGGGTAGGGTTGGTTCAGTTCTCCACTTCAGATTTCCGATTAACATCCCACATCGACAATCTGGAGGTGGCCAACAGCTTTGCTGTCACCAATGCTTGTGAGTAACAGACATTTGATTCCTTCCCAGCTCTGCACTTCAAAACCCTTTCACTCCTGGGTGAGAAAGGATGGGGCAGCAGGTGCCTTTGCGCATTACACGAGGGAAAAGAGGGTGGGCGTGTGGGAAGGTATGTGTATGAGGGTGAGTGGGTGGGTGTCAGGGGTAGTCATGACTTTGGCATTGAAGTTCTCCAGAGCTGCTGAGAAAGGAGGGGGAGGTGGGTGGGGCGAGGGGATGGAATAGTGGAACTTGCACCCATCCAGTTGTGTTTGCATGTCAGTTGCCTGCTCTGTCCTGGTCTACCCATCCAGTCATTTCATACCAGGCTATACCATTTCTCATGGATATGGAGTAGGTTTCTAAGGCTATTGCTCTCACTCTTTCAGTGTATTACATAAAGCTGTCTGCGTAATGGTTGATTGTGGTGCGGAATGAGTCCCACCCTGCTCCACATCTGAGGCCCATATGGGGCTGGTCAGCAAGGGGGGAAGTCTGCTCTTCTCTTAGCTACCTCCTGGTCTAAATTCTATTCCATTCCTTCCTGCTGAGTTATTTGCTGAATGAAGTTGTCATTACCTTCATAATTTCCCTGGGTAAATTACCTTAAGCTGCGGGGAGATCTGTTGAGGCAAGATCTCTGTCCTTTGCCATAAAGGCTAGTTGGTGATGTTCCCCCTTCCCCTTGCAGACTGGGACAGAGGAACCCTCACCATCCTCACATCTTTCCAAGTTGCCACACAGGAGTACTTTGGGAATCTGGATATTCATCTTTCTATGAAGGAAAGAGTGGATGGGGTCTGGATACCACTGAATCCAGTTGTGAAATAGTCAACTTTGTCATAGGACACAAATGGTTTTTTTTCTCCCCCAATATACAATAGTACACACCTACAGGAAAAACTGAAATGGCCAAACGGGGAGGGGTGGAGAGATAGCCTCTGAGAGCTCCTTGTGGACCATGTGTTCCTGGTCGGCTGGTTGCACATGGCACTGGACCACGCACATATGCCCAGCTTGTTCCCTGCCTTGAGATGGCTGTCGTAGTCATTCAAGAATCCACATTCCGACATATGCCTCCTGCTCAAACAGCGATCTATCCTCAAGGCAATCTCAACCCTCAAGGCCTCTCTTGGTTTAGTAAAGGGCTCATCATGGCAAGAAGATGCTCAGGGAAGCAGCAAAATAGCTGTAAGTGGATTGTTGGGTCTGAACAGCAATAGCTGCAAGAGATGCTGATGATCAGCCATTTTCCTTTTTCAATTCTCCATATTAGAATTGCACTGCCCCCATCTCTTTCCCCTCTAAATCACTGCACTGTAAGGAGCTTTTTTTTCTCCTGGATTTGAACAGGACAAAAACCTAGATAAAAAGCATAGAATGAGACATACATTTGGAATATAAATGTCTTTTTCTTTGTATAAACCCTCTGCCAGGGGGAGCATTGCTTCATTGGCATCGGAGTCTTGAATGACATAGATTCAGATGAATTTTTAGTATACAGAGTATGCACATGTGACCCGCTTTCCTTCTCTCGCTTGGCGTAGTCTTGATATTCCTCTTCTGTAAGGTTCAGAGGGTTTTCCAGAAGACTTCAGTAACAGGCAAAATGCAGCAACCGCAAGGGTCAAGTAACAAAAATAATACGATGATAAAAATCAAATCTGAAATTGCTGTCTTTCATCAGCTTCTTCCATTGAAATGTACATGTCCTTAGGGGATAGGCTTGACAGTTGTGGCTGGCACTACCAACATTAGAATCACAATTAACATTTCATTTTTTAAAAAAGACCATGCAAGTAATGAGAAAATACCTTTGTAATATTCCTGAGTACAGGTTAAAAGTCTAAGAAGACACCACCACCCCACTTATTATACTGATAGTAAAACAAGTCATTGAAAGGGGATTTATTAAAACTAAGGTGTGAATCATTGCATTGCTGAAAAGCAGTGTAATTGCAAAGTAATAGTTTTGCAGTTCTAAATGCTATGGATTAATATCTTTTGGTGTTCCCTGGGACTGAATAAATGATCGGTGGAGAGTCCATGTCATGTGGGAGAAAGAGCTAACTGCTTAAATATTAAAAGAAAACTAGGAGAGGAGGTGGGATGATAGCTTGAAGAAAAATCATTGCCAGCTAAGATTATTAGAACTGCAGTTTGTCACTCTGACTTTAAAGGAATGCATGCCATTTTGTCATTTTCTGAGGGGACTGATGCCAAGATTTTTAAATCCAGGAACTTGAAGAAGGGGGAGAATGAGAACTAAGATATGCTCTCATTGATCCAAAAGCACATCCACTCATTCAGGGGATTAGAGCTTTGTTAGCCAAATACAGCTCTCTCCTATGAAAATGAATAGCATGCAGAGAATATCTGTGCAGTAGCCACAAGCCCTGTGGTGTTTTAGAGCCAAGCCATTTTATCGTGTGCAACAACCTTTTATAAGCAACAGAGTTTTTCATCACATACATTAATGTTTACCTGATTAAAAAGATTCCTGTCTCTGAAAGCTCACACTGTGCTAAATGGGCACTCTTTGAGACACCATAGGGTGCTTTGTTAAATATCTGTTTATCTATGTCTGTAAAAATAAAGAGACTTAAGGAAAACAGGTGCACATATGACACAGGGGACTCTTAAAGGTGATATTCTGCTTGGTTTGGAATGTAAGTTTATTTTAAATGTTTAGTTGAATGGAAAGAAGAGAGGAATCACAGTGAGTCTATTATTTCTATTGTTAATTGCATGGTGTAAGATTTGTTGTCAGGCAGGTTCAGCTGTCAGACTTATACTCAGTTCCAATGCATAGCCATTGGAAATATGAATATGTCCTAAATGAGAAAGCATTTGAGCATACACAGAGTATTTTTCCCTCATTTCTTTTACCAAGGCATAAGGATAGATTTCTAGGAAGGAATGAGCCTTGCTGTACTTTTCCTGGAATGAAGAATCTGTTGAGTGGTAAAGAATCAGTAAGACACTCACATAATAATGCTTAGGTATATGTTTTGAAAAATCAGGAAATGGAAAACTGCAAACCAGTAATTTTTTTAAAAAAACACAATTTGCAGAATAAGACAAGGGGAAATAAATACGATGTGATACTTTGGATCACAAGGTCATTACTGCCAATATAAAGAACTGAAAGAAATTAGATTATTTATTTATTTATTATCTCACTTACTACATACTACTTATTTGATAGTTTTATATCACACTTTCCAGAAAAAATAACACAGAGATACAGCTCATTGTGATTTTGGTTGGTTCTAATGTCTGAATTTGGTGAAGAATTGTATAGAGAAGCCACCAGTTTTTTTAAAGAGGTCTGTTGGCCTAACAGAGTGATTAGTTATTGTTTGTACCACACCGTTGGTGTACCCAAAGTGCTTTTGTACAGAAGGATACTTGTCTGAAGAATGCATTAGTCTGAAGTCTGACAGTGAGGAAAACAGAGGGAAGGGAAGGATGGGATGGAAGATGAGGGAAGGTAGAGGTGATACTAAATCGATATGATCAAGAACCATGGAAAATACATAGGTCGCATTATATTTGGGATTGGATGCTGAGTTTTGCCAAAAGACTAACAGAAAAAGAATTGGCTTATACTATAACTTTATAGGAACCATATAACAATGTGAGAGACTAAATACCATGTCAGTATTCTGAGATACCAGGTATTGGGAAAGTAAGCCTTTGAGTGACTAGGTGTGGTACCACTGGAGTTAATCATGTAAATTCTTTCTGCTTGGGATATTGCAATAGAGAGCTTTAAAGGTTAGCATTTGTGTTGGATAGGGAGTGGAATCCAGAATATGAATCTGAGGAAGAGTGTGATATAGATATAAAGCCTTCTGCCTTCAAGATAATCCTTCTTTACTTCAGTGAAGGGATCATCTCCACACAAAGGGCTTGCAGTACAGTATGCTATATCCTTCAGTGGTTCAAAAGAAACAAAATTAAAAAAAAAATCCTCCCCGGCCATATATATTGCAAATGCTGATTAAGTAAGTAATGCAGTCAGTTATCAATGACAGAGCTTTCGCAAATGTATTTCATTCTAGTATTTGTGGTTTTAATCGTCATTTTCCCCCAGAATACTTTCAAAAACACACCTATGTGTTCACACAAGCATGCCTCTTGAGCTGCAGTCTAGAGACTGCTTACTCCAGTCTGGATCTTCTCTGGAGAAGCTGATTTGCTCCTTGGCCCATCCGTGATATTTGGTATTTATTTATTTATTTATTTATCCCATCCTTCTCCTAATAAAGGACCCAAGGCAGCTCACAATATAATTAATTGGTATTTAATCTGGATGCTTCATATACGATATATATCACAATACAGTATAGTCTGGCTAGTGCTGTGTAATATTGGATTTGGGCCAAGGAAACTTGGATTGACATTTATTATATTTTGATAATAATAGCTCAGTCAATATCCAATCAAATATTGTGCTTTTCCTCTAGTGGTGATAGCTAGTAGAAGATTTTGTAAAATCTTTCTCTTGTGTCCTGTTGTTTCTTAGATGCTATTTTTGTTATTAATTTTTTTAAAAAAAACCAGGAATGTGCTTGCCTTGTGGAATGAGTGATGAACCTCTTTGGGTTTTTATATATGAATGTGAATTAATGAATATGAATGAGTAATCAGTTGATGGCCTCCAACCTTTGGAAAGGCCATTTGGCTCATTTAGGGAGCTGCTGTCAGCCGAAATGCAAGCATACTTTCCCAAGAAGCTGGTGACATCCTTGGCTTTATGAATGCATATGTCTCAGCACCTTACTTATGACTTCTGCACCCGACAGTTGCATCCCAGAACTGGAAGGAACATTCAAGTAATGTAAATTATCAGGTACCTTAGGACTGGTATACGATGGTACTGAAATAAAAGCAGAGGTGATAATACAACTCTAATCATGCATTGCAGCAGAAGATCAATATACTTACTAAATGACTTCTGATTATTTCTCATTATATTATCACTAAGAATGAGAGAGAGAGAGAGAGAGAGAGAAAGAGAGAGAGATGGGAGCCAACCTGAATCAATTGTGAAGTCTTAGCCCTTTATCTCAAAGCTGGTTCGTGAACGTATCACTTGCTTACTCCATTACATAACTAACAGTTGTAACTGACAAAGTTACTACTGTCACATATGACACACATTTGTGTTGGTATGGTCATCAGGCAATACACATGCAAAATTAACTATCCAGGATTTTTTTTTCTTTTTTCAAAGCTGCTAGTGCAACTACAGCTGAGAAGGTTGTACTAGCAATACTCCTTCAAAGCCAGGCTTGAATAAGTTCTGCCCTAAGCACATTTTTGGGGAAACATGTCTCAATGAGTTCAGTATAGTTTACTTTTAAGTAAAAAATATTCAGTAAACTGTAAAACTTATAATTGATTTGAAGGCCATTTTTTTTTAATTATGTGATGGCTGAAAGACCACTTTGTCTTTTGATAATTTCTTCTCTAATGGGGGTTGGGAGCCAGTGTGATGTAGTGGTTTGAATGTTGGACTGTGAGTCTGGAGACCCATGTTCGAATCCTTGCTCAGCCTTGGGAACCCATTGGGTGACCTTGGGCAAGTCACATTCTCTCAATCTCAGAGGAAGGCAAAGGCAAACCCCTTCTGAGTAAATCTTGGCAAGAAAACCTTGTGATAGGTTTGCTTAGGGTCTCCATAAGTTGGAAATAACTTGAAGGCATACAACAACAACAACAACAACAACAACAGGTTTCCCCCCACAAGCTTTGATAGAAGAATGAACCTGCAGGAAATATATTTCAGTCTTCATCAAAACTGATTCCAGGAAATTTATCACAAGCGAAGACTACAATGCACCCATAAAAAAGATATTTATTTTTATTTATTAAATGTATGCTTCACCTTTCTGTCAAAAAAAGTTACACAAGATGGTAAACAACCATAGAATTGAAATACAAGTACTATGAAAATGTACAAAATGTCAATTTGTACAAACATACCGTGAAAAATACTTCAGTAAGAAGAATCAACAGCCACATTAAACAGTAACCCACTTTAAATGCCAAACACTTGTTTGTAATGTAATATAATGTAATGTAATATAAAGATAATATAAAATCAATAGTAAAAATAAAATTAAAAAAGAAGATATAAAACCCCAAAGAACTGAAACTCTATCAAATGTAATTGTACATGTTACAGTTGAGACCAAAATCAACAAGGAATAGGCAAAGGTTGCATGAAAATGAAGGGTTGTGAAGAGAGATCTGACACCATGTTGATCAGCCTTCCACAACCTCACCCCTTCCTGATGTGTCAGACTGCAATTTCCATTATCCCCAGTCAACAGGACTATAATTATGCTAACTGGGGATGATGGGATCTGTAGCCCAACTCTTCTGAAAGTGGGGAAAGGACAATACAGATGTATTGAGGCACAAGATTTACTAAGGAAGGCTTTGCAGTGCAATCCTAGGCACATCTGCTCTGAAGCCAGCCTCACTGATTTCATTTGGACCATGTAAATCTATGTAGAATTACTGGGCCCAAGATGACTTGCTTAGCTCTAATCTTTGTTAGTGTTGAGTAATTATCACGCAGTGGTATTAAGTTGTTTTACCATATCTGATATCTGAAAGTCTCAATTTGTATCTTTTGCCCAGTGAAATAATGAAAAAGATTAAAGCTTGCATTGTATCTGCTTGGTTTTTTCAAAGAAAAAACATGTCAAATCCATCCACAGTAGGCATCTCAGCTCTTTCCTTCTCATTAGCTTATAAATGCTATTACTAAAACTGAGCGTAAAACTTAAAGAAAGAAAGAAGAAAGAAGGGAGGGAGGGAAGAAAAGTCAGATCTAATATGAAAGTGAGCATGTGCTTTAAAAGTATTCATGCATTAAACATTTAAAAGGATGTATTATTAATGATATTTAAGTAAGAAGAAGAATAGAATTGGCACAGAATTCTTTTTTTAAAAAAAAATGCTATATTTTCACAGGGAAAATCATGCAGCTTATGTACTGAAGTTCTGTAGACACATACTCAAGAGTAAAGCCATTTCCGCACTAGACTGTTATAGCGCTACGATTCCGCTTTCAACATCCTACGGAATCCTGGGGTTTGCAGTTTTGGGAAGGGCCAACTGGCCCCTCCCGAAACTGCAAACCCCGGGATTCCATAGGATGTTGAAAGTGGAATCGTAGTGCTATAACAGTCTAGTGCGGAAATGGCCTACATCTCACTTTGTTCGGGGGGGGGATATATCAGAGCACGCGTGCACAAACTTGCAGAAAAAAGGTACCACCAGATGGCAGAATAGTCCTAAGTTTAAAAGGCAGTTCTGATCTATTCCCCCTTTGCCTTTCTCTATGAGCAAATGGGGCTTAGTTGTTAACATACAAAAAACATAGACAATGTGTTGTGGCAGTATGTGTGTGTATAAAAACATGGCATTTGATTTCAAGTTGGGTTTAATGAATTGGGCCTAAAGCTGCCTTAAAATGTCGGAAGAGGAAAATAACCAGTTCAAAATGAAACACAAGGCTTATCTTCTGTCTGTGTTCTTTTTCCTCTGTACCCAATTTGCAGCAGGCAGCTTGTGAACATTCAGTACCCTTTCGTGAAAGGATAAAAACAAAATCTTGAAATAGGCAGGCATATTTTGTAGGAAGAACAAAACACTGATGAAAAGCACACTCTCATTTCTAGCATTTAACAGTTCTGAGTGACTAATATGCAGTGGTATTTAGATATCTGTTACCTGAAAATGTATCGTGTTCCCATTTTATGCCTGGTGCAGGAATCAGAGTTGCTAATAAGTACCCACTTTTTTTTTTTAATTTGAGGGGAAATTTCATGTTCAAAAATATAATGGAGCATACTTTATCAGTGTAATGAGCTATGATGGATTTGTCTACCTTCAGACACAGAGATTCAGAACACCAGTGCAAGATTTTTAACTGCTCTTCTGTTCCCAAGTTTTATTCTGCCTGTTTTTCCATTTGTCCTTTTATTTAGTGATTTTTGATTATTTTATTATGTGTGTGCAGACACATCTCTGCTTTGGAAATTTTAAATAGCATGGGAACTGAGCAATACTGAGGCTAAAGTAAATAACTAAAATAAAATTGAAAGATAGAGCATAGAATGCTATAAAAATAGAACTTACAACCTGAGTGGAAACCTGAGAGATACAGATCTCAGTGAGTCCAACAGTGTCTCAATTCATAGGAATGTTTGGTTATTATGTTGTGGTAAATGAGTATAAATGTATTAAAATAAAAATAAAACAATTAAAATAAAATAAAATAAATAATTAAAATTATATATCTTAAAGAAAAACAATTTCCCCACTTTGGAAAAAATGAATATTCCTACACATTTCTTCTGTGGTATTCCCACATCCTGAAGTGTTGCAGGAAATTGTTATATACAAACTTGGGGGGTTTTTTCATGAGAATTGTGAGGTTTTGTGCAACATATTGCTTCCAGAGAGCCACATGTGCTGATGGGGAACAAGAATGCTGTTTTCTATGCAGAAAAAAAGAAAGCAATCTTGCACAACAGAAATCTTGCACATTAAAAAAAATTGCATAAAAATAATCTTGCTTAATGAAATCATGCAGGGTGGTTGTTGTTTTTTGTGCAAGTTGCTTTTTTGTGCAAGAATTTTTGTGCTCGCTCTCTCTGTCTCTCTCTCTCTCTATATATATATATATATATACACATACACATATATATTTGGTTATGCAAAGTTGCTTGGTTTTGTGTAGAAAACAGCAGTCTTGCACAAAATGTACCTGTGGCTATCTGGAAACAATGGTTTTGTATAATGCCCCACAACTCTCACACAAAAAAGTATGTATTTCTGTGCAAATCAGTTCCCCAAAACATTTTGGGATTTGTGAAAATCAAGTGAAAACTGTAAAGTTCACATAACTGTATTACTCTTCTCAGTTGGGTTTCTTCAGTGTTGACACACCCTTTTTTTTTTTTTTGGCCAGGAAATGAATAATGGCAATTATTCTTCACATCCCTATTCAGTTGTCAGTTTGTTATCACTTGCCCTACTCCTTCCCCCAACTGCACCATCATACAAACATTTTTTCATCTATCTATTCCTCCTCCTCCTCTCTTTATGAAACAATTTCTAAATATTAATCTGCTTTGGGGACTGTGGAAAAAGGAGAACTTGTAGAACATTTCTAAATTTATCTTCACATAAAGTAAGGCCTAATTACTAAAGCATATGAGTAAGTTCTTCCTTCCATTGGTTGCTCACATTATTAGATGTTTCTCTATGATGCACATAAAATGTACAGAGAAATAAAAATGTATCTAGAAAGCCAGAGGAAAACCATACAAAGCATAATTTTTGTCCATTTTTAGACCACGCGTGATGGATTTGAAAAGCTAATAGTTGATGGGGGTTAGGTATGCTATATCCAGACCAAGGGAAAGAGCAAACTTACTATTTATAGTGGGAACAAAGGACCAATCAGCAGCAATAGGAGGAGCTTTCCTCTCATTGTTAATGACTAGTGTGAGGCCTTCACTAGGATAGAGATCACAGTGGTGAGGAGTAACAATTTGTTCTCCTATCCCTCCATGCTGTAGTCCTAATCCAATTTAACCGCTCTCCCACAAGTGTCATTTACTTGTACAAATTAGCCACACATGTGTTTATGGACAAAATTAATGCAATGTGTACTTTAGCTTTTATATGGCCATTTCTGCACTAGACTGTTATAGTGCTATGATTCCACTTACATCCTATGGAATCCTGAGGTTTGCAGTTTTGGGAGGGGCCAAGTGGCCCCTCCCGAAACTGCAAATCCCAAGATTCCATAGGATGCTGCAAATGGAATCATAGCACTATAACAGTCTAGTGTGGAAATGGCTTAAGTCAGGTAGACATTTTCTGACAAAATCTTCACATTGTGTTTTTATTGTCTATTCGTAAGAATCAGCTGTTATGGTGGTTCATAACACATCCGTCTGCAGGTGCACAGGATAGATATCAAAGGCAGTTTTACCATCTTTCCTACTGTTTGTGATAAATAAATGCCTTGGAAAGACCTAATAGTATAATCAGATATGAATCTACTTAGAAGTAAGCTCTGAGTTCACTGAGAGTTCCTCTTTCTTAAAAGATTTTTTTTTAAATTGAATAATAAAAATGACAAAAGACAACAAAGTAAAAATACCACAATAGCATTACATGAAACAAAATAATACAAAAAAAAAACCAGACTATAAAGTAAACTACAACAATATACTATCAAAAAACAAGACAAAACTACAAATATCAAACTAAACTACAAAACAACTACAAAGCTACATATAACTAAAAATTTATTCCCACCCTGCTACAAACAGTGAATAGTAATTCAACAAGAACAACTATTCTTTAGATCATAGACGAGACTTGAAGTTAATTCTGGTTGCCTATTATTTATCTTCATAACAAATATAATCTTACAATATGAGTTAACAATACACTAACTCTTAAGTACATTCTGGGATTTACTCTTGGATAGAGATAATAAAGCATTGCATTGTAACTGCACAAGCTATAGACAAGAAACAGGGAACATGTAGTCCTCCTGATGCTGGTCTGCAGCTCCAGTGATCCCCCACCATTGGATATACTGGCTGTGGATCAAGGGAGTTGCAGTCCAACATCTGGAGGTCAACACAATACCGTAACAGTGTAACTTAGGGTTTTGGAAGGCAACACTTTGAAATCTAGGGCCATCTCCACACTAGACAGTTATTCCACTTTCAACATCTTATAGAATTCTGGGGTTTGCAGTTTAGGGAGGGGCCCAGGATTCCACAGGATGTTGAAAGCGGAATAATAGCACTATAACCGTCTAGTGTGGAAGTGGCCTAGAACTTTCAGCTTTGATAACTATGTAAAAATGCTGCAAGTGTTTCATAAATGGAAACTTGGGAAGCTTTCAAGAATACATGGGGGACTTTTCAGGCATGACATAATTGAAACTGGATTGCTTGAAGAAATTTTATAATTAACAGGGTAGTCATGTGCATCCTAATCTGAAAAATAAGTTCCACTGTTTTAATGAGACTCATTGTTATTGTTGTTATCGTTGCTACTACTATGTGATTTCAAGTTGACTCATGCTGACCTTTAAGGTGAACCTAGCAATTTTTTTTTTGCAAGATTTGTTGGGGTGTGTGTGTGTTTGCTTTTGCCTACCTCTGAGGCTGAGAGAAGGTGACTTGCCCAAAGTCACTCAGTGGGTTTCCATGGTCAAATGGAAGTTCGAACCCTGGTCTTACTTCCACGTAAGTGTGTTTAGGGTTGTATCATATCATGGCAATAGTTAGTTGACTGACCCATTAGATTAGCTGATCTAAAACAATGTTTGCATAGACTAAAATATAATCCTAGTTAATTAAGTTTAATGTGAGTAGATTTTAATGGTTTAGAAATTACGTTAAAGATTAATATCTTTTTGCTGGTGGCAAAAACCATCTCTGAGAGGATTTTATAAATTATATCTTTTAAGAAAATGCCTACTGTTTAACATATGTTCATCATATAAAAACAAAGAAAATATGTTTATTCCCCCCCCCAGTACATATTTTGGGAACTTTTTTTTTTTTTTGCATTTCAGGGTTATGTAGACTTAGATGATTAACTAAAATATGATTAATCAGCTGCACTTTCTTTAGCTGAGTGACAGCTTTAACTCTCATTAGTCATTCTGGAGCATAATTTATTATGCCGTACAAATAGCAAAGTGGGTTGGAGTGTAAGGCAAATGATATTATATTCCCTTGATGCATCTTAAAATGTCAAATATCATAAGAGATTTATCTGGAAATTTTTTAGAGGAAATGAAATATGGGGGGGGGAATGGGAAACCCACGTCTTCCTTCTAGAAGAGCTTCCTACAGGGTACAATCAAAGTATTATAAAAGTAAGATACTCATACAGTAACCTCAGCACTGAAGCAATATATGAGAGATCCTGAAGGTCAAACTGTGTTATCTTAAGAAAGGGTTGAACATTTAAATCACGTCTTTAGCATTCTGTGGGGATCTCTGCACCATGACATCCTGACAAGGGAATGCTGACTCATTCATCTCAGGGTCCTTCATAATGGGAGCAATCCAGCAAGCACTGTTGTAGAAAAAATCCCATTCATATGTATGGTAAGGGCTATAAAGCATAGATGTTATCATGAAATGTTTCCAAGAGAGTTGATAGTGTGTTATGCCCTTTATCTTCTACGTTAGAAAAAATATATGTGAGTCAACGGACGACCTGCAGCACAAACCTAATTCAGAGATGCATTGGCTATACAGATTAGAATTAGGTTCTTGTCTCTTCTACCAGCAAAACTGCGATACTATACGTATGGGATCTAAGTATAACTATGCATTTTATATTTAGCAGAACTGCCCTTTGTTAGTAAAACTTCCCTTCTGCTAGTAGAACCCTCTTCTGTCCACTGGTATCAGAGATCTGCTGACAGAGCACTTTGTTGGCAGAAGTGCTCTGCTGGAAGATTTACAAGTAGAAATGCCAAATGGTGTGGGAGTGGAAAAGGAGGGGCAGGAAAAGAGCCAAGTTATACCAGCCCCCATGTCCAAAGATACAGCCACAATGTTGGCAGAAGCAGGACAATGCAAGTATAGCCCTAGATAATTTCCAACACCCCTACATGGGAGGGAGTTATATTTAGCATGAATCCGGCATGCTTAATATCAACTTAGCTGACCCTTGACTGTCTCAGCCACTTAAGATAGTACTCTAAGGTCCCGTCCATGCGATGCACCCAACCTGCCATGGGGATGGGAGAAGGACAGGTCCAGGATGACAGTTATGCCCGACATCATCCTGGACCTATCCTTCTTCCATCCCCAGGTGGTGCGAACATGCTGCAAATAATTGACGAGCTTTCCCCATCGATGAACAGTGATTGTGCCACCCTCCTGCCACACATCTGCACTTACCTTGCTCCTGGAAACACAATGGCTGCACTTCCTGTCCCAGTGCATCCTGGGACAGTATCCCGATGTGCTGTGGCAGGAAGAAGCATGGCTATTGTGCTTCCTGGATCCTGCAGCCAGCCAGTGCAGAGAGAAGTGCTTCACTGCATTCCCCTCCCAGGAGAGCTGCTGCTGCCATTGTCACCGGACACCACTGGGACAGAGGTAAGCTGCAGAAAGGGCCTAAGGCTGTGATCCTATTTCTTGGGGTAAGCTCCACTAGACTCAATAGCATCAACATCCAAGTAAGCGTGCAAGAGGTAAAGCATGAATAGCATTTTTTCACCTTTATTAGCATTTGTAGACCATAATATAAATACACTATATTTAGAGGACATACTCCTTCAGAATTAAGGAAAGGAAATATAATTTGAATCAAGAATCTATATGCAATAAACAAATAAAGGGAATTATTTTCAGATATTAAATAATACACAAAGCAATGCTGACAGTTTCCCAGTTTTCTTACTAATGATGGGAACTCAGTAACAACCAAGGAAATTTATGGGTTTTTTTTCCCCAGAAAAAAATACACAATAAATTGTGGAGTGACTTAGGTGGCAAACCTGACTGGGATTTATATCCAAGTATGTAAATATGCAGAAATTGCACTAAATGACTGAAACCACTTCATGTATCTGAATGAGTATATAAGGTCCAGAAGAAAGGAAATTGTTGCAAGTTTGAAAAAAAAAGTTGCAGGGGGAATTGTTGGATTTAATAGTTTTATGAAAATTTCTAGAAAAAATATATTACCAGCTTCTTTGAAGAAAGAAACTGTGCAAGTAGTAAATACATTGGTGGCAATAAATACTTGACATTTTTTTAAACATTGTTTTCAACAATGTCTATATTACACCATGCAGGGGAATTATTGACTAGTTATAAATAGACTGCTTTGTCAGTTTAGAAGAATTATTTCTTTTAAACTCATCTCTCAGCTTTCCAGAGCTGATGGCTATGTACGTAAAACACATTACAGCACAACTCTTTTAAGCAATGTGTAAGCTTGTTTCTTTTTTTCATACCTGAAGAGCTGCAATCAGTCATAGAGTCATAGAATCATTTTGCTTATTTGGTTTGATTAATTCTGCATCTATTAACTCAGAAAAAGACTCTTTTAAGGTTTCTAAAGCTCCAGTGGACACGAAAATCTTTGGACCAAATATTATGCATGTTTTTTAGCTCTAATGTGTTTGAGCTTTTAAATAAATAAAGAGACAGTGTAGGATCATAACATGAGGCAGAGACTTTTCAGTCCATACCCTTTCCATCATCATGACTGAACATCAACCTCTTCTCCTCATCTGTTTGCAGTGAGAGCTGCTATTGTGCCATTGGAGCTTTCTTCCTATTGCAAAGAGCAAGTATAGGGGAATCTCTGGTGTGGGCAACCCATCATGGCATACTACCATTCTGACAGAGACCACTATTTAAATAAAACCAGCAACAATAGATTAAAGATGTAAATAATCCTACGTGTGTTTTGAGCAATATTCAACCATCAGGCATTATGCACAGATCATAAAATGTGTTCTCAAATCAGCCCATGCATGCACACGTGCACACCCACCCACCCAATGAAACTACTTAGAAAGCTGAATTCTGAGCACAACATATCTTCCATGTTCTGGAATAAATCCCACATTAGTCCTATTTAATGTTGGATCTTTTGAAAGCCACTAACAATTAAGACTAGAAAACATAAGCACACCCATAAAATCAATGTTATGATGACAGCATCCATGGGCTCTTTATTAGTGTTTCTTATGCTCAGGACCACATTTGGCATAAGTATAGATTTTCATGTGCAAACACAATTTCTTATAGGTGCTCAAATATATATCACTTTATAGTATACCTTATTAACATTTTATATAGATACAGGTTTGACTCAAAACATTTAGAGTGGACTTTTAGAATTGCAAAATTCCTGGAGTTCTTAGATCTTGGACATTGTTCAGTGCCTGGTAATTGGCACAGAAACCTCAGTATTTCCTGCTTCTTTAGAGATTCAACAATAAATATTTTCCCCAAGAAGATATTGCCTATATTTTCAAAAACGTTCATGAAATTTTTACCAGATCCTATGAAGAACAGCTTAGGGAGCTGGATATGTTTAGCCTGGAAAAGAGAAACTGGGTGATGGTATGATAATTATGTTTGAATATTTGAAAGGATGATATGTAGAAGATAAAGCAAGTTTGTTTTCTGCTACTCCAGAGACTTGGACATAGATGCAAATTACAAGGAGGAAAAAAAACCCTAAACAGTAGGAAGAACTTCCTGACAGCAAGAACTGCTCAACAGTGGAATAGATTGCCTCAGGGATCTTTTTAGAGGTCTTTAAACAGGTTGGATGGCTATTTTTCAGGAGTGCTTTATTTGTGTTTTCCAGCATGACAGGGGTTGAGCTAAATGATTATTGCAATCCCTTCCAACTTTATGGCCCTTTCTGTAGCACCCTTCTGTTACCCTGTTCTCTGGGGGGTCCCAGGAGGGGTGCCCCAAATAACCAAACAACAACAACACAACCTTGGGGAAGATTAGCTGGAACACTCACTAAAGCTAGTGAGAGGCAGGGTAACTTAGCAGGATCTTGCAACCCAGCGTCTACAGGGTCAGGTCAGTCAAGCAGTCAGACGTTTTTAAAATAGCAACAGTGATGTTTTATTAAGTACAGACAAATATTAAAGACAACACAGTCACACAGCTAACTAAAGAACTGAAAATAGAGATTTTCGGACGGAAATGGGTGATACGACACCTGTCTCGTAGTCCTGGAGAGGTATGAAGATAGAATTCGTTGGAGTGCAGGGAAGAAGTTCAGCGTGGTTTGCTGAGGGGAGCTCACCAGATGAAGTGGCAGCAAGGTGGGATGGAAGTCCAGAGCGATCTGAGGATGGTCTCGGAATCGGGGGGGGTTTATGGGGTGAATTGTGACTGCAGGCCATACTTTACTCGGTGAGAACAATGCGATTTAAGAGCGGGACAAAGCTTTGGAAAGGTCAGAGTTTAGCATGATTGGCTTAGGGTCAAATTAACAATAGTGTAGCCAGTATTCAAATGCGGAGCGCTTAGTACAGCTTTGTGAGGCTACCTGCTCGAGGCCGAGAGCCTTTGTTAGTATCGCGCATAAGCAAGGAGGTGTTTGCCGGAGAGGTCCCTGAAGTGATGAACTGGTTGTGTCTGGCCTGCTTGGGTGGAGAATGGAATGTCCAGCAATTATCAGCCGCACCTGTTTACGTGTTTGTCCGGAGGCCTCGCAAACACATGGAGCGGGGTGGCAGAGGAAAGCCGAATGGTTTGATATCAAAATGATATCATATGCTATCTCCGGGTAGGCATGGACCGCAGTAACACTTCCACCCCACCATGGGGATAAGAGAAGGACAAGACTGTGATGTTGCTTTTGCATGACATCATTGTGGTCCCATCCTTCTCCCATCTCCAGGCAGCATGATTGTGGGTTAAATCATTGACAGATTTTCCCTGTCATGACCCATGATCGCACCAATATCCTGCACTTACCAGTTCTGCAGAAGAGCAGGAACCATGATGGCAGTGCTTCCTGCCCCACTGCAGCCTGGGAAAGTACCTGGCTGCACTGCAGAAGGAAGCAGCATGTCCGTCACGCTCCCTTCCACAGGGAACCAGTCCTGTGCGGAGGGGAGCACTGCTACTGCACTCTTTTCCTGGCACAGCTGCTGCTGGGATCCCCACTGGACACCACTGCAAGAAGGCAAGCTGCAGAAAGGGCCTATGATACTGTGAAGATCTGTGATCTAGCACTTGCCAATATATTTTGTTCCATAAAAATAGGGGTTTAAATGGTCTGGTCACATCAGTGGTGCACTTTTAGATTTTGGAACCAGTGATCTTAGACTAATCTCTTGGGACTTTGGTGGCTTAGTTTAAGGAACTCACACATACACAGTAAAGGAAGAAAGTCTGCCTATCCTCATAGTGGAACATGCTGCTTCAGAGTGTGATAGAGTCACCTTCTTTGGAGGTTTTTAAACAGAGGTTGGATGGTCATTTGCTGAGGGTGCTTTGAGTGTTTGTTCCTGCATGGCAGGGGGTCAGACTTGGTGGCCGTTGTGGTCTATTTCAAATCTATGATTCTGTGACTAGTTGACAGATTCCTCTCTGAATGTATCCAATCACTTTTAAAAGCTGCCCAGCTTGGTGGTCATCGTTATGATAATGATTTCCATAGTTTAACTGTGCACTGTGTAAAGAGGTACATCCTTTTATCTTTGACTCCTGGATGGATTCAATAAGGGGAACTGCCCTCAGGGCCAGCTCTGTTATTGGGTGGCAGATGAGGCAAAGCAGGGAGCTTTGGTGAGATGTAGAACGGACCTATAGATGACATAAAGTCTACTCTGGGTTCCAAGCTATTCTGCTATCTTGAAGTGCAGTGGAGATAACTGTAATGATGCTCATATCAAAGTAAAATTCAACTGCTGGTCCACTCACTTCACTTTGGGGAACGTGGGGCACAATGTTGCCCTCCATTTCAGTCAGCCATCTGCTCAGGGTGCTTTGAGTATGCGTTCCTGCATGGCAGGGGATTGGACTCGATGGCCATTGTGGTCTCTTCCAACTCTATGATCCTGAGTTTCTCACTTAGTTTAGCATGTTGTAATGCAACTCAGCTGCACTGGAAAGGGGATCCTGCTGATTCTGCTAAGGGAAGCCTTGGACATCCTGGCATGATATTATAAGGTTACACACTGGAATGGTTCATGTTTAAAATTCTCAGTGAGTGCATGGTTCTTGCATCTTTAAATTCCATGGAAGTGCTGATATTAAGTGGGGACCAGTTTTATTACATTACATTTCATTTTAGTACCTGATCCAGTTTCAATTACATAATGCTGCATTTGGTTTAATAGGACATTGCATTTCTCCTGTGACTGTAAGTTAAGAATGCTTTGTCAGCAATGCTAGCCCAACTTTCTATTTATAAATGTTTCATGGTCTGCCCAGGTGCCCTTTGGATGTGAAGAAAGAAGAAAGATTCATCTGGGTCGAAATGACTTACTGCAGTCTGAGAAACCCAAAAGCATTTCATTAAGATGGTCTTAATCTCCCACCCATATCAATAAGCTGTTATTTCCATCTGAAACTTTGAAGCCTGTGGTACTATGTCCAAATGTCTCAGTATCCTAAACTAGCTTTAAAAAAGAAAGAAAGAAAATAGTGATCTTATTATAACTGCATGAGCTCTATGGCACAATTAGGAAATTATGATCAACTGTTTATGCCATTATAATTTAATTTGCTCGCACAGAATTAATCCTAGTGATTATGTTAGTGTATGTGTCTCATTGTTTCCGTCAGACAAATGGCACAAAATTGCCTGTTGAAAATAAGTGCACTTGGAATGTTGTTGTGTGTGTGTGCAGGGGTG
This sequence comes from Ctenosaura bakeri, assembly GCA_948474755.1. Taxonomy (NCBI): domain Eukaryota; kingdom Metazoa; phylum Chordata; class Lepidosauria; order Squamata; family Iguanidae; genus Ctenosaura; species Ctenosaura bakeri. Next base: position 128,723 of record CAOLHI010002619.1, on the reverse strand, counting down.
GTGGTTGTGGTTCAATACATAAGCATTTGAAAAACATGAGACCACAATAAATTATTGATATTTTAGACATTTAAGTTGGAAATGTGCTTATTAACATTTTTTGTGATGATTTGATATGACTGCAGTTTATTTAAGCAAGCCTGTGCAGAAGCCCCTTGACTTGTATTTTAAAAAGAAATAATATGTTAGCCTATTCTGTGTAAAAGATGGGAAAATATATATAAAAAAATTTTGGTATGAAAAATGGATCCTTAAGTGCCTTTCATTTTAGTATTTCAAAGGCTTGCCTTGTGTGTGCTTATAGATTCAAATCTCTTATCCTCTTCCCCCACGTCAGTGATTCTTTGCCAAATAAAATATGTGCATCATCATTAGACATGCTTGAAAAAGATCATCCCTGATTATATTGTATGCTAATATTCTTGTGCCAATCAGTAGCTCCAAATTATCTTACCACTGCTTAAAAAGCATTAGCATTTATTTATACAGAATGCTACTAAGCAGTCTATAAGAGAGTAAGGGTTTCTTTTGGAACAATGATTTGTATAGGAATATGGCTTCTCTACATGGAAGTGAGAACGAGAACATGATGCTTTGGGAAGTTAAAAACTGGATGGATTGTCTTCTGTCAGGCAGTTCATTAATGGTTCTTGTGTTTATAGTTGGAGGACTAGATTCTAATGGCTCATGTGTAATATAATATGCATATAATATGCATATGCATATGAATAATATCTCTCAAAGAATACTTCAGGTTGCTGTGGCCATTTTGAAGCACTTTCTGAAGTGTGCAGTACTTGTATTCTTTTTAGCAGTTTTATGCTTTCAGAACCATTAGGCCCATGGTTATAGCTTTTGTTTGTTTCAAACTTGTAAAATAAAATGCATATTCTTGCATTGACTGCCTGAAACAGAACTGGTTGGATCAGAAAGCCATTACTTGTTTGTGTTTGAAAAAAATTTCTAAGCTGAATTAAAAGATTTTTCAACAAATCCAACCCTGTATGACATGAGACACACATCTTACTCAGATTGTAGGAAGAGGGAAGAAAGGGGTCAGTGAAATCCAAATATTCCAGGCCCTGACTCTTTTTAGTCAGATCTTCAGTCTCCTTGAATAGCAAAGGTCATCACAAAAGGTAAAGAAGTTGGTGTCCATTCTAGCTTCCCTCTGTGTAATTCAAGTGCTGTGTTCTGTGTGTGTGCCCAGGGGTCTTCAGAAATAATGGACAAGAAGGGACATGGCTTAAAGAAAGAGAAAGAGGTGGCGATGGCCAGTGAACAGTATATTGTCTTGACTAGGGATATATTTAGTAATTTTCCTCTTAAGGGAAAGAATGAAAATGTCAAAAGTTCTGTCTCTGTTGAGTTCTTGTGTTGGGTTGTTGTTTTGTTTTTGTTTTGCATTTAGGACTTTTCTGATACAATGTCTTGAAAAGACTTTTTTTAAAAAAAGATTTTGCATGGAAGCATTATTTTACAAAAAACCTCAGGTTTTTGTAGTTAAAAAAAACCTTCAAAAATTTTCTCAAAAAATCCTTGCAGGATAAGACATCTCATGTAGGTTGACTTTTTTCTCCTCAGCAGAATGTGTTGCCATCCTTTTTCTTTGAAGATGAGAAGTTTGTGAATAGTCTTCACATTCCTACTCTTATGCCCATAGGGGCTTTCAGCTCAGCTACTGTCTCAGTCATTTTCCCAAAAGACCTCCTAGCCTGTTAGTCCAGAAGGCATGGAAATAATTACTTTCCAATCACCTGTCAGGGTCTTCTGGAATCATGGCTAGGCTCAAGGAATAGCTATCTGTCACTGGAGATTGCTTTTTGTTGGCCTGATAAAGCTGCATTACATCAATGCAAATTATTTCTTTTGGATTGTTTTCAGTGACCAGCATACATGAGAAGGGACTTATGCATACACATTGATGTTCTGAGCTGAAAGCTGTTTCCTAAGCAGATTGTAATTTGAGATGAAGTCTAGCTTTTTCTTATACTAATCAGAGAAATATTTTATTTTATTTTATTTATTAAAATATGTATATCCCACCTGCATCATGGAATCTGAGAGTGGCATGTAAATAAATTAATATAATTCATTTAAAACAATTCCAGATTGAAAATAACATCATTTGAACTGACTAAACACATATTAAACCCTTTAATGAGTTAACTTAAAAAGTTAAAACCATGTATGTTTATATTTTTGAAAATTATGCCAAAAGGCTTTAATAAAAAGCCATGTTTTAATTGGGCACTAAACATCAGTACAGCTATCCACAACTATTGCTTGAAAAGGGACAGTATTGGCCATTTTGGCTGCAGGTGTCATAATTCACTGAAGAAACAAAATCACACAATTCAGACCTAGAGGAGTCTCTGTCTCCAGAAGACAGAGCCTTTTAAATTCTGAGCCATAAAAGCTAGACAAAGGCAATGCAGACTTTCAGAACAAAGAGCCCCTATTGCAAGCAGAGCAAAAGGAGGTGTAGGAAAGGCTTCCTTCATTTGCAGAATGATGAGCTGAGGAGGAGGAGTCATCAGTGTTTCATCCAGTGATTTAAATACAGATTGTGAGCAATTACTCACCTGGCTGTCAAGGTCAAACAACTATAAATCCTGCAGCCAGGTGAGTTCTTGTTGCAGGCAGCTGTTCAACAAATTGGTGAATGTTCTCGTGTGCTTTTGGAGTGCTTCAGTTTCTGACCCTTTGGACCAGCTATGTTATATATCTTATCTTTCTCCTTCTTCAGTTAGAGGCCATTTCTACACTATACTGTTACAGTGCTGTTATTCAACTTTCAACATCCTGTGGAATTATGGGGTTTGTAGTTTAGGGAGGCCAAAGAGCTCTGTGGCTGAAAATTCTAAATACTGCTCCCTAAACTGTAAATCCCAGGACCCCATAGTTGAAAGTGGAATAATAGCACTACAACAGTGTAGTGCAGAAATGGCCTTAGTCTTTGTGATTGCTTGAGTCTTTTGACTTTAGAATATTTGAGACCTCACCTCTATGTGTCTGTTCATCCTTGGATAACCTTCTAGACAGCACATGTATGATTTGGACAAACTTGACTCTCCTGTGACTGCTTTGCCCCACTTGAGTCTGATTTCTGTCTCACTTACTGCATAGGACATATTTTTAAAAACCCTTGCCTTTCCAAGCTTTGCAGCTAGCTTAGGTTGATCTCTATAAATGTCAGCCAACAAGGACACTCTGAAGGCTAAATGAATTGGGCAATCCATTAGTTGGGGTTGAGAAAGTAGAATTGATTTTGTGCAACTGAAAGAAAGGTCAAATAAAATCCTGAACCTTTTAAATACCATTTACTTTTGGGAATATTGTAGCTTCTTTTTCCTGCCCCTCATTCAGAGACTGCATCCACCCTAATCTGTTAAAGAAGAAAGCACAAAGATCCTTGGAGATTGATAGGCGATACCATAAAATGTGAACAAGTGCTGCTGATTTGATACTAGCAAATAGGGACTGGCTTTGGACCTCCAGGACCCCAAATTGGCTTTCAGAATCAAGAACAAGAACGCTGAAAGAGAGAGGCCTGAAGCACCAGGAATGCTGGTACTCTCATGTGCCCAAATCTCATGTGCCCATGCTAATATGGTAGTGAAAGTAATTTGACATTGCATTACAAAGGAGTTTTCATTTTGGCCAACATAGTAGAAAAGTGAAATTAAAGATTATAAAAATATGGTCAGGGCATCAAGAAAACCTTTTTGATTTTATGGCCAAAAAAAAAAAAAAAATCCTAAATGAAGCACAGTAAAATTTTCAGGGGAACTGTGTGCTCCTACTCACCCACCCCTGCATTCCCCAGAGCATTTTCAGATTCTCTTAGTAATAGCTAGTAGCTATGAATTAAAATTTCATGAGGAATCCAAGATGCTCAATGTCAATCTACATATATTGTGAAGAGAGATGACAGTGGTGATAGGAAGGTTTGGTTGATAACACAGTTCCTATTGTTCTTGATAAATTGTGTTGTGATATTCACAAAGAACTGGGTTAGTTAGTCATCTGGTAAGGTGATGGAGCTCTCTGGGTAAGAATTCTAAATATACTCCCTCCTCACCAAAACTGCCAATTCCAGGATTCCATTGGATGGAACCATGGCAGTTAAAGTAGAATCATAGCACTATAAAGGGGTATGAATGGGCACCCTGTTCTATCCCATCTCAACCCTAGAGGCTTATGCGTCATGAAATAAAAGTTTCTATTTTAATTCTGAAATGGCATTTTCTACTTTTCTAAGATTATCCAGCAGCCCACATTGGACTTTTCTGCCTTGCCTCCCATATCTACCCCCCCCCCCGCTTTACTGTATATAACCCTATTATGAATGATTCTACAAACCTTGAGGATTTTTTTGCAATTTTATTTGTTCCTGATAAAAGTTTTGATTTATTTTAATGAGCTAGCACAGCTGAAAACCTTAAAGCTTTCCATTTTTTCCCCTGGAATTCTTTATTGGAAATATCTTACAAGTTGGCATTCAGTATATCTGGGTGGCTTAACTGCTTTTGCCACACTTCAGAATGACAGAAGTTTTTGATGAATGCTCCTTTGCACCAGCCACAAACCTGGATGTGTCGGGGGCAAAGGAACGGTGAAGCAGAGAGAATAGCACTACTGTTTCCTGACTTTCATAGACCTTTCCTCTGGAAGAAGTAGTGGTACTGATGGCAATATTAGCATATTAACTTTTGAGAGCATTAGACTGGATCAGTGGTGGAGCTTGGAATGTGTGGAGGGTGTGTGTGAGGGGGTGGGGCTATGGTGTGAGGGGTGTGGCCACTGTGTGCAAGGGTGTGGCTGCAGTGCCAGGGATGTAGCCAGAGTGTGTGGGGCGTGGCCAGGGCATGTGGGGGCATGGTTATGGGCCAGGGCACCTCAAAAATATTGCCACCTAGGGCAAATCACACACACACCCCACATGACTCGACTGGACCTGCAAAAGACATTGGGCAACTTTTTTTCATCATCACTTCACAAAGACAAGTTCACACAAAGTGAATGAGATGCTCTCTGAGGCCATTTCCACACTACACTGTTGTAGTGCCATTATTCCACTTTAAACATCCTATGGAATGCTGGGGTTTGCAGTTTAGGGAGGAGCCTCTGGAATTCTCAGCCAGAGAGCTCTTGGGCCTCAGTAATCTACAAACTCCAGAATTCCACAGGATGTTGGAAGCAGAATAATAGCACTGTTACAGCATAGTGTGGAAATGGCCTGAGCCTGAAAGGATACAGAAAGTATATCAGTGTTCTTGGATGTCAATTCTTGATCCAAATGACATATGCAAACATTCATTCTTGCAACCATGAGAAGATTAAAGAATACTTTCTGAGTGCTGATGGAATAAGTTCCACTGGAATCAGTGGGGTTACTACTGAGTAGATGCCTGTTGGCTTATCCTCCTAGAGGCATCCAAAAATGAGAAAGAGGAAAGAAGAGACTTTATTTTCTGGTTGAAAGTCTGACTTCAAGTTCCTCTCCCTGCCCAGGATAACTGAGATTTCCTTCCTCAGCCCCTACAAAAATTAATACTGAAATTGCAAACCTATATGCAATTACCTAGGAATAAATCAATGAGGCTTCTCTCTATTGGATCATGCCTCTAGAAGCATTCAAAGGTAGGACGTTTCCCAAAGCAGAAATTCTTTGCTGAGCTTACCTTCTCTTCCCAGCTAGTTGAATTTTCCTTCCCTAACCAACAACATTAAGATGGAAATTGCAATCCTATATACACTTACCTGAGAGTAATTCCCAAAGAGGTCAGTGTTGCTTACTTCTGGATTGAATTGCATGAAGTTTCAAAAAGCTAAGGGTTATTGGAAAAGTAAGCATGTAAGAGTGATATGAAAGAAAGAGTTCTTATTCTAAACAAGATGCATTTTATCAGGTGAGTAAGGCACTGTACACCTTGGATATTATTATGTTGGGGTGAAGAGGCAGGCTATGTAAAAAACAACACATCCACAAGTTCATCACACAGGATTATTCACACCCTAGCCATTCCCATTTTGAGAGAACCAAAGCATTTCCATTACTGTGTGTATTGGTACAGGCAGTACATCATGGGGACAAAGAGAACATTTCCTATAACTAATATGAATTATTATAATAGTTTAAAATGAAAGTATAGTACAAATTAGAAGCAAGTGGAGTACACATTTGCATGTGGATGCCATCTCTCTCTCTATACTGAACCCATTTTCAGGAGTTATATTCATTTACTTCTCTAGTTAGTATATTCCTTAGGAAACATGTTGCCCATTTTTTTAAAATGGAAGGACTTATAGGTGTCCATTATCTTCTTTTAGTTCTTTTTAATATTCTTAATGTTTCTGATGCCTAATTTGACTTAAACAGATGTGGCATGTGTGTATGTGTGTGTATGTGTGCGAACAATTATTAGGTAGGTAAGTAAATTATATGATGGAAAATTATATGAAATTAATGCATTCTGAATGCATTTTTATAGACAAAGGGACTATAGAGGATTCGCTGTAATACACAGCAATGTCCATAATCAAACTATGAAGTTTTATGTAAGTGTATCCCTATGGCCATTTGCTGATTATGCATTACTCTTTACCAGTCTCTTGCTATTACTTTCTTGGGAGTATAACTGTAATTCCCTTTTGCCCTTGACCGAGTGACCAAGCCATGGCCCTTCCATTGCTTCTGTGCCTTTTGAAACTTCAAAGCTGGTTTTTCTTTCTGCAGAGCAGCCCACAGATGTGGTAATTCTGAAGTATATGACACAAGGTGAAAATTAACAAAAAATGGTACAAAGAACAGAACAATTACTATACAATGCACGTGAAGTCAAATTAGTAATTCAGGCATGAGTGATAGAAACTGGCTGTTCATATGACAAAGAATATTGGGTATCATCCAAATGTTATACATATTTAAGCTCTACATGATTAGAATGAGAGAAACTCCTCAATAGTTTAAATCTTTCCATTAAACAATGTGACTTAAAGCAGTTCACACTGGCTGGGACACACTCATTAAATGTACTATTGACCATTAGTAAGTGTTAGATTTCTTCTGAGAAGATGTCTTAGATTGGTAAAGAAATTGTCTCACTTGCTCATCTGAATTCTTACCCTACGTAGGAAGAACTGGAGATACCTCAGATTAATAATGTTAAGAATTATGGGGAAGTTTTGTTAAAGACATGAAAAAGCTAAGGAAAAGTTGAAAGACCTGGCTATATTTGACTTGGAGAATGGCTTCAAATATCTGAGGGGCTATCATGCAACATACAGAACAGAGTTGTTCTTGGTTGCTGCAGAGATCTGAAAGAGAACAAAAGATGGAAATAGCAATGAAATAGATTTCAGCTAAAGTTTAGGAGGAGAGAGATCCTAATGGGGAAAGCTGTTCAGCAGACTTCCTTGCAGTATTTAAGCAATAGTTATATATTTTGCCATAAAGATCTACTGCTGATCATGGTAAAATGCTATAATTCTAAGAATGTCTTACAAAGCACATAACTGGAATTTTACCTCTTGAAAACTGGTAGAGAAAAGTTGATAGTTTCTACTGTTATGTGGGATTCAGTTGCAAAGGGATTGTACAGTCCAATGAGCTTAAACTGATTCATTAATCTAGATACATTGATTGAACCAACACTATTTCACTTTTTTTTCTTTTGCGTTAACCACTGTTTTCAAAATGCTAACATCTTTGTAAGAACACAATGTACTTTCTTGAAAACTACTATGACTCATCTTAGGAAGAAGTTTCCTCTTTATTTGGTTCTAATTACAGAAAGCTTAATAGAAATTACATGTCAACCTTCCCATTTCAAAAAAGTCCTTAAAGGGCTCTGTGTCAAAGTGAAATGCCAGGCCTTTGAAATATAAAATATTCCTTGTGAAGACTAACTGTATAAGCTTACTCATGTATAAAAATGTAAGCTCAGGCCTGCATAGTCACAACAACTACAACATTAAGTGATAGTCCAGAAACAACATGTTACAACGCTGATTTGCTTGTACAGTTGTCCCTCCACATTCGCTAAGTTAGGAGCACAGGACCCCGTGAAAGTGGAAAAACTGTGAATAACTCTAGGCCCTCCCAAACAACATTTAACACACACAAAAAGTATGATCGCCATATGTAACCCACCATGGATTCCTTTGAGGCATCAGGGTTCCTTCACAAGGCAGAAGTGGGTGGCTGGTGGGGCTTACTGCCACCTCCACTGCTGCTCCACACCATTTTTGATAGGGACTTACAAGCCTCATTCACAGTTTCTCGGTCTTACAAGGTTTGCAGTCCCTATTAAAAATGGCATAGGGAGGCACAGCAGAGGTGACAGCACATAATCCATGAATAATCAAATCCAGAAAAGTGAACCCTGCAAATGGAGGGCTGACTGTAATTCTTTCCTTTCCTCTATAAATGAAAGTTTATTTACCTAATAATACTGTTATAAAATAGCAAGGATAATTCCACTCCTTTTGTAGTTTAAGTCTACCTTTTAGTTACACTTTGATAGTTCCAGAGCTATGGTGTCACTAAATGGTGAAGAGAAATATCACAAGGTTCATGAGTTAATTTACCTTGTGCCTCATGCTGCTGTCTTAGGCTATGTTATAGATGCTGATTTGATAATAAGATAGATGAGATGAGGGTGTGTTTTGTACCACAGATTACTGGCTATTAGCATTCCAATTTTTAAAGGTTAACTTAGTTCAAACTAAGGTCATTTCCACACTACACTGTTATAATGCTATTATTCCACTTTCAGCATCCTGTGGAATTGTAAGATTTGCAGTTTAGGGAGGGGCATTTAGAATTCTCAACCAGAGAATTCTTTGGCCTCAGTAAACTACAAACCCCAGAATTCCACAGGACGTGAAAATGGAATAATAGCACTATAACAGTGTGGTGCACTACCTTTAAGAAAAGGTGAACAGGTACTAACTACTCTGCCTTTTGAATGGCATGGGAGTTTAGTATAATGGTCTACTGGCTACTATAATTCTTGGTGTCCTCTTTTTGAAGTATTTGAATGTACCTTGAGTGGTTCTAGTCTATGAGCTGTTGTTGTTGTTGTTGTTGTTGTTGTTTTGTTTTGTTTTAATTGATAGATTTTTGTTAAAATTTGAGTAGATTGAAACAGCTTTATTGTTATGCTGTCTGTTCCTGGTGATTTATTTGTTCCACATGCTTTGAGAGCAGCTTCCACTTCACTTTCTAACTTGTAAGTTCTTCATTAGAAGGTTCTGGTTTAAAAGAATATGTAATTTGTTCATCTCTTTTGTAAAGTTTTTCAATGTATTGCTTCTATTTTATTTTATTTTATTTTATTTTATTTTATTTTATTTGTTCTTGGTCATTTAACATTCCTACTATTGGTTTACATTTCTTTTTGATTTCTAGTATCTTCTCCTGTCTGTTGTTGCCATCATCTTCTGTTTCTTTTTCTGATTATCAGGCTAGTTCTCTTTATCTTGATGTATAAGATGCCAAACAGTTACATTCAGGATTCTTACTCTATTTCTGTCAGCTTTTAATTTTGCTTCTTGTCTGTTCTGAACTGTTTGAAATCCTCTTATAAGGCTTTTCTTTATCTGTGGCTATAGATCGGAGTTTTTTGCTTTCTTCCCTGACAGTGTCTCTGATTTTGATCCATAATTCTTCTTATACTTTACACTGAATTAGCCTTAGTAGTGCAAATCTTTCTTTAAAATATCCAGGGATAATCATTAGACTGTATTTTGCCATTGTGGTCAATTTACTCTGATTTTTGATATTAGCAGCTCTGATTGTGCCATAATTCACTTCTGGTTTTCTTTTTGCAGAGAAAATGTAGCTTCTCCTTTTTCTGCTCCCAATTATGTAATCTATTTAATTGCTACATTGGTCATCCAATGATGTCCCTATATGCAATAATTGCTTATGTGAAGAATATGTTTGCAAAAACAAATAAAAATAAACAAACAATGGGCTTCACAGAATTCAATAAGTCACCCTCTTTGTCCATACCATGATCTTAGGCCAAGTTCTCTGACAATGTTTGGTTCTGCTCTGTTTCCTTTTTCTAAATTCTAGTCATCTAAAATCTCAACGTGTCCAGTTCTGGTATGTGGTCTATTTCATCCTCAGTACCTGGATATTGCTATTATTCCACTTTCAACCTGATGTTTTTTCTTCTTCTATAGTTTGTGCATAAACTTTGATTTTGATTACATTGCCCCTTTTCACACGGAGAGGAAGAAACGGGGGAAAACGTGCTGAAACGGAGCTTACCTGAAACCTGAAATGCCCCGTGCTTTTTAAAACCTCCTGAAAAGTGGTTTTTAAAAAGCACGCAGTGCCACCACTTCCAGTCGCCCTAGCGCGGATTTACTACGCTAAAGTAGTCTGCCCCAATCCACTTTACAGTGTAGATGACCTCCGTCAGAGGTCATGCTACACCATTTTATTACCCCCGTGTGGAAAGGGCCAAAGTTAAGTTTTCCATGCAGCCTTATTGATATTATTTGGTCAGACTTTGCCTTGTATCCCCTGATAGCTTTTGCTGATTTTAATACTCTAAGCTATTATAGCACTGAACACTAAAATTTACCTTTTTTTCTTTTTTCCCCTCAGTTTGTTATTTGAACTGTAACAACCCAATAAAGTAACCTGCATTTCAGGACATTTAATTTAACCCTTCTCTTCCCCACTCTATTTAACTCTTTCTCATGAAAACATATGAAATAAAGAACAGTAAATATTATTTCAGAAGACCTCCAGCAAAATAGTTGTACGAGGAAATCTGTCAAATGCATGCATTATGAAGTACCGCAGAATTCAATAGAATTCACTCCCTAGAATGTGCAGAGGCCTGAAACTTTAATTAAAGATTAGATCTTATACCAAAGACTAATCCATATATTGCCAGAGTTGTATGGGAGCAGTGGGCTGCTCTCTATGCCTCTCCATTAGTGCACATATGAAAGTTGACTACTGTGCAAATCCAGCCCAAGACATTTTTCTGACTGAGAAGAAGGAGGAATTGGTGTCTTCCTTTATTCCATGAAAACAATTTAACTAGATTAGATTGATAACTGAATCTTACATCAACAACAATGATAGGACATCAAATCTGAGCACTGCAGGCTGGTTGAGGGGGTACTGGGCAGGCATCTGGAGTGCAGCTGGGGCCTCCAACACTTCCCTAACCCCCAGCATTTGCTGTCCAAGAAATCCCCATCTGGCTAATAACAGGCCAGCCCTGATTATGTGGCTGTTTCTCCCTCCACCAACATTATCTGAGTCATTTAAGCTGCACAATTAGTGACAAGTATGAGATTTAAAGTGGGCCCTATCCATTAAAATTCCTGTCTGCATAGGCACAGCTTCAGGTCTTGCAAAAAAATCAAGTCACCATTTGCTACCTTATGTCCTTCTCCAGACTTTCTAGCTGGAGGAGCTGGTAGAGAGCAAGCTGGTTTCTCTGGGGAAAATGAATTACTCCTTTTGGAATAACTGGTGTAGTGCCAGCCAGCTGATTTCCAAGTGAAATCACCTCACTCTGTAAAGGTTTCTACTGCCTCCTGTTATCCAAGCAAGAGAGTATACAGGGAAGCTGGGACTACCTATCACCGGGGCAGTATATAAGGTGGGCAACCACATGTCTCCCACTTCCCCGTCCTAGTCCAAACACATGACCCATTCTTCTTCCTCTGTTATTTTCTCTGTCCCAGATGAGTCCTACTTCAGAACAAAGCACTGGGGATAAGATGGTCTTAGCATCCCTACAGCCCTTGTCTGCAATGACTTTCTCTGGGGGCCTCTCACTGTAAGAGATTTGGGCCTGGTTGGCTTTGGAGCATAAAACACCATGTGTTTCCCTTTTATAGCAGGAAAGTGGCTGTGCAGCTTTCCAGGAATCCACCATTGCCCTATTTTGGAGAAGCCAGCTCACTTTTTTTTAACCTCAGTATTTGATGCAGCTGAACAAAATGCTACAAACTTCTTGAGCAGAAGTGTTGCTCCCTCCAGTTGCAAAAGATTCACTGATATAGCTAAAAGCACAGGCAAGTTAGCCACGTACATGAGGAAGAGAAGGTACAGATGCCAACACTGAAACTGTTGTTTCTCTTCCTGCTGCTTCCTAATAAGTCCAGGATCAATTACACACCTTAGCCTAAGGCTTTAGCCGAAACACCATCCTTCTGGGAATTCAAGGGACTCAGTTCTCAGAATCTCAAACTAGGTCTGAGAAACCTTTTTGTCCTGTCTTAAACCCCAGAAAAGTGCTGCTAAGCAGTGCAGATAACATCACTAGATGGACTGGCATTTTGGCTGTTGTTGGTCCACCACTAGAAGAAACATTAACCTTATCCCATGCCCAGCCATAGACATCAAGGGTTTCAGTGGTAGAGATGATGGTCTGAAAACCACTTAAGCAATTTAGGAGTCATTTCTAGTTAGATTATAAATGAACCATTTCCAAGTGTTCATCAAATTATGAGGCATCCATATCCATGCATATATGAATCAGCCAAAGAAACAGTTTGGTTTGCACCATTCATTCTCACAAGAACCTTGACAACCAAGTTTGTCCATGGAGGAGGTTTGGACAGGGTAGGTTTACCTGACAGTCTGCTTCTTAAGTCTTGATCTTGCATCCTTCAGCCATTCAGCCGGCCTTGTGGTGGCAACTGCTTAAGCTGAAACTTTATCTACTAATCTGCTTGAGGATAACCTGCTCCAGCTATACAAATGTGGCCATGTTTTAACCATGGCTCACGGATTCAGAGTATGTGTATATGTGCAGATGCAAAAAGTCTATCTAATGTATAGGTCTTTTCCTCACACAAATGGCTCATCATAGCTGGCATTTTGTTGGTGACTTGTGCTGGCATAACTTCATTTTGTAGTTAATGGGGAAGTATACCATATCCATACCATACCTTTTTATCCCATACCTTTTTGTACAACAACCTCCATGTGTACCACAACTTCAATTTGAAGGTACTGGGGTAGATCTTCAAGTCCAGTTAATGGCTAGTGGAAGGGAGGCTCACAGGCATGATAAGACTTCAGTTTTGCAGCCAGAAAAAAAAGAAGAAGCTGTCCCCTGCCTGTGCTTCTAGCAACTACACAGGAGACCTGGGGAGGTGATGGCCATTCCTTTGTATCAACTGCATAACTGTAATGGGATGGTGCTCAGAAGTCTCTCATTCCCACTGCCTGGTTATGAAAGTGGGCCCTGGTGCTTTTGATTGGTGTTGTGCAACTAGCAACAACTAGCAACAGCCCATCAGAGGTGCCCTACATAGATTTCTGTTCTTCTTGCCTGGTAGAGAGTCTTCTGTTGGCCCATTACATCATAGTGACTGTCCATCTGAAATTATCTCAGTTCATTGAAAGGCTGAGGATCTTTGCTGTAATAATGAACATGAGATTAACTGAGTTTAGCCCCATTCAAGTACAAAGGAGTTCATGCATTTTCTGAAATATGAGTGTTGCACCTGCATTTGGATCTCTTGCATCTTTCCACCTTGGAAATGAACAACATCTCTCTGCATATTACATGGAAATGTGCAGCAGAAGCAAAAAGCATTTGTTGTCTGTACTTTTCACTGCATCTCGGCATTCTAAAAACCTGAATTGTCTGTTCTTGTTTATGCAGAAACAAATATTTGGCTGCTAAGGCAATGCAGTTATTAACTCTGCATCTCCCACTAGTTAGAGTCTGTGCTCTTCAAAACGTTTGCGGTGTGCAGGTTAATTTACTTTGCCTGTGTTTTCCTGAAGAATCAGGTTGAAGGCAACAGTGATCAAAATGCCTAGCACCTAAGATAAAATCTCAGGTTCTCCTAATCCATAGAGTGTGAGAAAGAATTTGGCTTTGGATACAAAATAGCTGGTGAAAACATGAATCTCCCCAGCTTTCTAAAAATGGTTTACATACCTTTAATTACAATCTTACTTACTATTTTCTAAAAAACCTTAACATCCTTTATTTTTCAAATATTATTTAAGTTGCATTGTCTTTTCTGAGAGGTTGCTATCTGAAATGTAATCTGAAATGCAAAAAAAAAAAGCATTCTGTGAGGATGAGCCAACATTGGTCAAGTTGCATTTTTATTCAGAGGATGAATAATATTTTTCATGATGTACTTTGCCTAGGGTAGTTATATATTCTTGCTTAAAATTTGACTTTCATGCTTGTCATTTAAATTTGTCAAGGAATGCTGATAGTACTTAAATTTACATAAACAAGGTCATAGATCTCCTAATCTAGTATTATAATGGTAGCAAGTTGGGAAGATGTGCTACATTAAACCTTTCCATTTCACAGAGCTGCTTGATGTAAGCTCATATTCACCAAAGGAATCTACCATTCCATTGGTGATATGGCACCAATGTATATCTCCTAAGTTCTTACTAATGTGGTTATTCATGTATTCATTCCAGCATTCACATAAAATAATCAAAGCATCTTCACTGCTTGGTTTATTTTTATAGAGCAACACTGTTATAGAAATAAATGGAATTCAGAGGCCACTAATATAATCATTTTGATTTTGGTGATGGTGAGAGTGACGGTGGTGATGATGATGATGCACTATTATTGATAGTAGTCATATTTGAGAAAGCTGAGAGGAAGTGAATCACTTCATTTTAAATTATTATTATTATTTATTCATTTATATCCCTCCTTTCTCCCGACAATGGGACTTAAGGTGGCTAAAACATACAATACAAATTAAAACATTCAATACAGTGTAAATATAAAATTCAAAAATTAAACAATTTATAAAGTTAAAACATTGCATGTTAAACATATTAATTACATTAAAATACATTAAAAACACTGTACCAATCTTAAAACAGAACAGAACAGCATTAGAAACCCCAAACCTGGTCAATTTATAAGCCTGGTAGCACAAGAATGTTTTCACCTACCATTAGAAGGAAAGCAAGGACGGGGCCATCCTGGCCTCTCTAGGGAGGGAGTTCCAAAGTTTGGGAGCAGTCACTGAGAAAGCCTTCTCCCTTGTTCTCACCAAATGCACCTGAGAGCATAGTGGGACAGAGAGAAGGGCCTCTCCAGATGATCTTAGAGTTCTACTGGGATCATAAAGGGAGGTACAGTCCTTCAAATAACCTGGGCCCAAGCCATATAGGACTTTATAGGTCAAAACCAGCACTCTGAATTGGGCCCAGAAATGGGCCAGCATCAAATGAAATATGGTGATGGAGGAAAATTTTATGTATACTATGGACCACCAGAAAGACAAATGAATGGGCCTGAGAACAAACCAAGCCTGAACTCTCACTATAAACCAAAAGCACTAGTCTGAGGGTTTTGTAACTTGTATATATCATGACATAACATGATTTGTTAGAAAAAATGATAATACTCAATAAAGTTGAAGGCAGTAGGAGAAAAGAAGAAGACCACATTGCAGATGGATTATCTTAATACAGGATGCCACAGCCCTGAGCTTGCAAGACTTAGGAGGTTTATTAATAACAGGATGTTTTTGAGATCTCTCATTCAAACAGTCACCATAAGTCAAAGCCAACTTGATGATAATCATTGAGGAGGAGGAGGAGGGATGGGGAGGTGGAGGGGTGGACAGGAGGTAATAGTATCAGCAGCAGTACTAGTAATATCTGAGTGTGTTCAAAGGACCTGATATACAATGGTCACTGTTTATACAAACCAAGAATTTTGTCTTTTCACTTTCCTTTCTAGCCATGATCATCATAGAGGGTTTGTTCTTCATTTAAGAATCCTGGTTTATTCAGGACTGACAAGTGAGGACTTCTAATCCAGACAACATGCTCAAGAAACTGTTTCTGGTTTATTTAGCTGTCACTACAAGACTGGGATTTGTGTGACCTTCCAACTGTTATAGAACTGCAGTTCCTGACAGTCTTCATCCTGTTGCTAAGGGCTGCTGGGAGTTGTAGTCCAAGATTATCTGGAGAGCCACACAATTCTGTGTTAGTGCTAATAAGAGGAGATAAGAAGAACCTTGTGAAAAGTCATGCAGTTGGTTCATAATAAAGCAAAATTGTCCAGATGATCATGATTTTCTTTTTATTATTCGGTGTCAAAACAGCCATTTTTCTCAGTAATGCACGTAACAACTCTGTATCACAAGCTAATTCTCAGGTGGGCTGCTTTAACACATTCATGTTCATCACTTGATCATGGCAACATTTAGGATTTATCACCTCCATGAATGCATTCTTACACTGCAGAGAAAACAATCCTATCATTTCACATGAGTTCAGACAAAAGCTTTGCAAGAGAGTCAGATCCTACTGTTTGCTCAACACTCCAATTTCTGGCATATATACTTCATGTATTCTACTGTTGAAAAAGCTTCATTACTGAGTATTAACTGATGAATCTCTTCTGAGTGAGACAGAACCCTTAAAGCCAAATGAGTGTTGATCACTTCCTAATATATGGCCAGTACAGATCTCTGCAATTTGATATGGAATAAAACTTCAAGAGACTGTTGTCACTTGAAATATAGTTGTCCACAAATGCCTGAAAGGGTGAATTTCCTGGCACACCGTGTTGAAAAATCTGTTTGCAAATGAAATTACAGTATTTACTTGCAATTGCCAACAGTTTGTGTACTGAAGACTGTATGCAAATATTGTAATGGATGCTTATCTACTTTAAATTATGATAAACTCATAAAACATGAGAACAAATATTTCGGAAAGAGACAGAGAGAGCAAGAGAAACTCATTTTGTAAAAACAAAGTACTGGCACTGCATTGCACACAGAAGCTACTTTTATGACAGCCATGTCAGTTTTACTTAGTTCCATGTCCCTTGGAACTGGCAACTGACTTGACTTGATGATGTTTCATTTGGTTTGCAAGTTGATAAGTACATATATTTTAACAAGCAGTGTAAACCTACATTTCATCAACTGTAGATTCCTTTGGCAGAGCAGTATTGTAGAAACCAAGAGAGATGCTTTTAAAATAATCCTGGTAAGCTGTGTGTGTGCCAGATATAACTGTTTCCAGAACAGATGTGAAACAACAACATACCTTCCAACATTTCACAGATGAAAATTGGGACATGTGTGACCAAGCAACACCAAAGTGTGGTGAAAAGAACAAAAGTTTATTATTATTATTATTATTTAATAGAATTTTCAAGCATTAAAACATACATAAACTTGACATAAAACAAACATATTACAGAAAATAAAACACTATAATAACTTTATACAACATATAATAACAACAACATAAACAAAAGAAAAATTCCACTTGGTTGGTCTTGTTGATATTTTATCGTTTTATATTCAGGATCTGGATTATATCTTTTTGATCTGCTAACCTGTACCATCTTAATTCTTTTTAGCTCAGAAGACACAAATCTTGTCATTGAGAATAGGATATATATATATATATATATATATATATATGTATATGTATATGTATATGTATATGTATATGTATATGTATGTATGTATCAGATTCTTTATCACCTTAACACTTTATTCTAAAATCCTTCTGCAATTATTCTCTCTTTCCACTTTTCTTTAAAGAAGTGGTTCTCAATCTTCCTAATGCCGTGACCCCTTAATACAGTTCCTCATGTTGTGGTGACCCCCAACCATAAAATCATTTTCATTATTATTTATTTATTTTTTTCCAGCATCAAATAGATTGGAAACACTGCCCTATATCACTGCTCTGGATAGACTTCTAATGCCTAAAAACTAGTAACCCTCCCCCCTTTTTTAAGCACAGAAAGCATCCATCAATGCCAGAATTAAGGCAGTAGTTCTAGTTCTGAATGTTGGGTTTCCTCAGTTCAAAAAGCCAGTCACTCCCAAAGGCAATGCCGAAACAGCCCACATTTTACACGAGGTGCAGGGAGGAAAGGACAGGGAGAGAGGAAAGATGGTGGCAGCATAAGCAGATGCGTTTTGTTTCACTCCCTCCCTCCTTCCCTCCCTCCCTGCCTTAAAGGGAGTGCGGACACTGAACATACAAAAAGCGAGGGATGCAAGACAGTCAGGGCGAAGAACACAATACGTGCATGTGGCAAGTGCCAAGGGTCCACACACAACAAAAGCGAGAGGAGAAAGTCATCCTGGCTATTTCTGCACTAGACTGTTATAGCGCTATTATTCCACTTTCACCATCCTATGGAATCCTGGATGGTGAAAGGATGGTGAAAGTGGAATCGTAGCGCTATAACACTGGAATGTGGAAATGGCCAAAGTCCACAGGACAGATCAGAGCAGCGTTTTTGGGTCAAAAAACAAACAAACAAACAGAAAACCCCAACCAAGGAGCCTCGGGGGCTCTTGCTACACAAACTAAAGCCCTTGGCTGATGCCCCCTCCTCCTTTCCTGACCGAGTTCTCGGTCTCGGAGGGACCGATCTCCCCCGTCAGATGGCAGATCCGCCGCAGGAAAGTTTTCCCCTTTGCCTGCCGGACCAAAGGCGACAGCCACACCGACAACTTCCACGGAGCGGCGTGCCCAGAATGAATGGGCGACCGGGTGATCGCCACTGCTGCAGCCCCACCACATTGGGAAGCAAGCGGAACCCAGGTGCTCGCTCGCCCCGGCAAGCAACTCTGTTTGCCGGCATGAATGACCGTGAGGCAAAGAGGGTGAGGGGACGGGGTCTTACCTCCCAGACGTCCCGCTGCAGCGCCATAAACCCTGAACGGGAAGTCCTCTGTGTGTGTGTGTGTGTGTGTGGTGCGGGCGTGAGCGTCCAAGCAGCACTCGGCTGATCACTCGCCCCGGCAAGCAACTCTGACTCTGCAAGCCGGCATGAAGGGGAAAGGAACACTAAGGGGGAAGCCCTCCGTGTGTGTGTCTCTGTGTGTGTGTATGTGTGTGTGGTGCAGATGCGAGCATCCAAGCAGCGCCCGGCTGATCACTCGCCCCGGCAAGCAATTCTGACTCTGCAAGCCGGCATGAAGGGGAAATGGAACACTGAAGGGGAAGCCCTCCGTGTGTGTGGCGGGGGTTGCAGGCGCGAGCATCCAAGCAGCACCTGGCTGCACCCGGCTGCATGCCTCCTCTCCCCTCCCGCCAGCGCGGGGTCTCCTCTCCTCACCTCCGCCTTAACGCTCCAGCTCCAGCTCTCTCCTCCTGCTCTCCGCACCTCCGGCTCCACCTCAGGCTCCTCCAGTGCCTTCCCACCAGACAGGAAAAGACAGGGAAATGCCCAGCATGCCTCCTCTCCCCTCCTCCCAGTGCAGGGATCTCAGAAGCACTGCTCCCATTGGCTGTGAGGCCACCTTCTTTTAAAAGGGGGGGCAGGATTGAGGAGCGGCGACCCCTGTGAAATGGTTATTCGACCCCCAAAGGGGTCCCGACCCCCAGGTTGAGAACCACTGCTTTAAAGAAAGATATTAGCAGCTCCCAAGTTTTATTAAATTCCGCTGAATTTTTATTACTAAGAAACAGAGTTATTTTGTCCATTATCATCATATCCCACAGAGCTTTTTCCCATTCTCCTTCCATAGGAATT
Source organism: Ctenosaura bakeri (assembly GCA_948474755.1). Taxonomy (NCBI): domain Eukaryota; kingdom Metazoa; phylum Chordata; class Lepidosauria; order Squamata; family Iguanidae; genus Ctenosaura; species Ctenosaura bakeri. The sequence continues at coordinate 109,200 of CAOLHI010002619.1, read as the reverse complement.
TCATGAGATTTCCAGTACCTTGCAAAGACTATTCTGGCACATACTATCATATAAAACATAATCTTTCCAAACTTCTTCTCCATATCATCTCCCAGAATATTCAATAAATACATTTCTGGAAACATCCCATATTTAACTCCTAAAATTTTCTCCACGGTCAAATGAATATATTTCCAGTATCTCTGTGCATAATTACAAAGCCACCACTGATGGTAAAAAGTACCTTTTTCTGTTTGACATTTCCAACATCTGTCATCACATTTATACATTTTTGCTAACCTGTCTATAAATGCATTTTACAGACATTCTCCCTCAAATTTTGGCAGACAGTATACTTCATTCTTTTTTGCCAGGTTTTTTGCCATTGATCTAGGCTTATCTTATGGGTCCACCGTACCATTGATTCTTTTACTACCTCTTCTTCAGTAAACCATTCCAGCAGGTGTTGAAATATTGTAGAGATTGATCCTTTGTTCTTCTCAAACATCACCAGGTCAAACCAGGTTTTTTTTCTGTTTGAAATCTGTTCAGTTCCTTTCCATCTTAAATTTCTCATACATCTGTCGATACAGCAACCAATGGCAGTTCATACCTTCTTCTCGCAATTGCTCTATCATTTTCATTTTCATTTCTTTGCCTTTTAATATTAATATATCCACATATGTCATCCATTTCCCATGGAAGATATTTTCTCGCTTGTAAAAAGCTTCATGGGGGGATATCCAAAGTGGAGTTTTAGGGTATAGTCTGGATTTATATTTGTTCCATGTTTTAAGTATAGATCTTCTTACAAAATGGTGGTTAAAATCTTGTAGTACTCTATCTTTGAGGAACCCCAAATATGCGTGCCAACCAAATGCCAGCTGTGTTCCCTCAAGTGTAAGAAGTCTATGATCCATTAGCTTTATCCAGTCCCGAAACCAATCTAAACAGGAAGCCTGAAAATATAAGTTCAAATTGGGTAATGCTAATCCCCCACGTTTCTTATCATCACAAAGTATTTTGAATCTAAGTCGAGGTTTCTTTCCATTCCAAATGAACTTTGTGAGGTCTTTTTGCCGCTCTTTAAATGCCGATTCATTATATATTACTGGGATATTCTGAAATAGGAAGAGCATTTTTGGTAGTGCCACCATCTTAAATGCTGCTATTCGGCCTAACAACGAGAGGTTTTTATTTTCCCAACTCTGAAAGTCTTCCTTTATCTGTTTCCAGGTCTTCCCATAATTATTCTTAAATAAGTCCGAATTCTTATTTGTCAAGTGAATTCCTAAATATTTCACTTTAGATCTTATTGAGAAGCCTGTCATTGCTTCTAACTGTTTTCCCTCTTTTTTCGACATATTTTTAACCAAAAGATACGTTTTTTCCTCATTAACCTTCAAGCCGGAAACAGCTGAGAAATCTTCCAATATAGTTTTAAATCTTCCAATATTTTCCAAGGAATCTTCAGTAATTAAAACCACATCATCCATGAAGGCTCTTATCTTATAGTCCATGCCCTGGATTCGTACTCCTTTCACATCTTTTTCTTCATTAAGTTTTACAATCAGAGTTTCCATGCATACAAGAAAGAGTAAAGGAGATAGCGGGCACCCCTGCCTGAAAAGGACAAAAGTTATTAAGGAGGAAGAGTGCACAAGCTAGGAGAGGCTACAGCAGTTTGCTTTTGCCTGAGCCTACCGTAAGGGGCAAGATTCCACCTTCTCCCCTCCCCTCCCTTCTCCAGCTGAATTGAATGCAAACTATTTTTGCGTTTTGAAGTCAGTTTGCAGCAATTGAAGTAATCTTAGACAAAGAGGGAAATAGAACAAGAGAGCAACTGGAACATTTTAAAAGTAGCTGAAAAAATAGGATGACAGAGTGTTGAGCAATATTTTCACTGTCAAATCAAGATAGTTGAAGAGCATGCAACACAATTGCATAGGGACAGGGAGGCGGGGGTGTGATTCACCCTGAGCTGCAATGTTTTTGGGGTGTTCCAGCCTATAGCCACACTCCTGCATGTGTGCCTTGGCCATACCCCATGCACCACAGCCACACCCCACGCACCACAGCCACACCCCCTGTGCTGTAGCCCGACCCCCTCCCATCCTCCCTCTACACACTCCAAGCTCCATCACTGAATCTCTAATCCTATATAGCAGCAGAAAGGAGTTTTAACCGAGTGATAAAACAATGTCTGCCTCTAACTGAAAAATAAAATGTATACGATATATAAGATGTAAATAAGAAATACACATAATGTAGAGCACCCTCTAAATGGCCTGAAAGGCAAGCCCTTTGTCAATCGTTGCTGGAGAACCAGAGCTCCAGCAGCACCTGGTCTCTCTCCAATGTCCTGCACTCATGACCAGAGCGTGGAAGCAGTTGGTCATAAGCAAGTTCCTTTTGCAATAATTAAGGCATGATTACACAATATCTGGAATCCTGTATCAGCTTATACTTAACCAAGTACATAACTACTTAATTTTTGCCAGCCTGACTTCTCCAGACTTGATGGAAATAAAATTCAATGCGCTCTGATTGTCAGCAGAATGGACCACCTTTTTCCCATGCAGCTGATGCCCAGTACAGTAGTTTGGGAATAAGTTGCAATCATGACAAGAGTATCAAAATGGTGACTAAGTAGTGATCATGAGGACAAAACAGTTATCCAACCCAACTGGTTTTTTTTATTCATGATGACAACTAAGTCACTATTTTGACACTATTGCTACGGTGATAACTTATCCTCCAACCTATTTTACTGGCATTAGCAGCAAGGGGAGAAGGAGGTCTATTGTGCTGACGTTCAGAGCATGGCTGAATTATGTTTCCATCAAGTTTGAAGGGCTCAGGCCAGGAAAAGTTAAGTATTTAGTAAGTATAAGCTGATATTCTAGCCTATGATAACTTCAGGGATAACATTACTCCTTTCGAGTAAACATTTTATTCACTAAATGGTGGGGAAGTTGTTGCATGGACTAAATGTGGAGCTTGCATCATGCCTTATGCTCTGTTGTGGATGTTCAAAAATTATGTGGTCTAGTGGAAAGTGTGTTCTGTACTACAGGCCAATGCCTTTTAGTATACACATTCTTTAAAAAGTAAACTGATTTAAATATTGTAGTTACTTTTAAGAAGTAGGACAGTTCTTCAAAAATCCAAACTATAATGAGAAGTTAACAGCTTCCAGGGCTATAGTGTTATAATTTAACTATTTACTTTAGAAGTAACTTACTATGATCTAGCAATCATACTATATAGGGGACTTCAAGGCAACTAAAAATAGCTACCTTGAGAATGTGTCTTGTGTCTTGTACTGTATTTGCCGGCGTATAAGATGCACCCTGGTTATACACTGGCAAATACTATTTGGCAATGTATAAGACACATCAGCATATAAGAGAAACTCCATTTTCAAACAGTATTTTTGCGGGGGAAAAGTGAGTCTTATATGCCAGCAAATACAGTATTTAGCCTCGCTATCTTAAATCAACATTCTTTGTATTTACCTCATTGATACAGAAGCCTGATACAATCATCCTGTCCTACAGCAATTGGCACACAGCAGTCTTAGACTCTTTGGTGATGTGCCCCTCTGATATGTAGCCTTGATCAGAAGTACCCAACATCAAAAGCCATTCAATATTTAAGAGGTTGTTCTTCCTGTTTGAACAGATGTGTGAATTTTTTATGAGCCTTGGGGTCAGTTTTCTCCCATAACTTGCTGTGGGCTATACTCATCCCCAGTGAAGCTGTGCTCTGGTTCTAAACCACTTGTCTGGCGTTGTGTTTTTACTGTCATGCAATGGTGGCTTCCCCATCAGTGGAGTAGTGAATGTGCTCTGGATTTTAGTTTGGGCTTCAAATAAACTATTTGAAGTTCTGAAAAATATAAACAAAAGAAGTTCAGGACTTTGGACAGCGCCTTTGAAATTTGAACTAAAACCTGAAGCAGTCACGCTATCCCAGTGGAAGCCAATACCTGTCATAAGATTCATGCCTTGCTTTAGAACTTTCTTGGAGGCTTCTAGAAGCTTGATTTATTTTGTGTGTATGTGTGTGTGTGTACATTCCAGCAGTGAGGAGCTAGAGATGATCGCAACTGTAAAAATAGGCCAGAGGACATATATGATCTATGGGCTATTTGTTGCCCATCTCTCCCTGAGAACCCACTAAAATAGAGATGAAGAACTTTTGTTTAGCCCACGGTAATTTTTATGGTCCTCAGGGCCTCCCTAGCATCAAAAAAAAACAAATAAACAAACACTGGGCTGTTTTCGGCCCAGAAAATGCCTTCTTTAAAAATCAGAAGTAAACTACAAGTGACTTCTGGTCACCTCCTGTTTTGAAAAAAGTCCTCTTCTGTGCCTGAAATGTCCGAGGGGGGACTGAAAACATGGTGAAAATGTCCTCCACAGCCTCTAGAGGGTGTTGGGGGACATGTGGGGGCAAAGAGGGTTTTGGTGTTTGGTAAACAGGTTGTGTGCTGCTCCCCAAGGTCTGCTAGGGAGCTAGTCTACCACAGTTGAGACTCCTACTCTAGCCTGATGGCTCTGTATATTCATAGATGACTTTTCCTGGGCTCTGTTTCCCCTTCTGTTATTCTTTTCTCCCTCTCAGTGCATATCAGCTTTTCCTTAATGGGAATTACTTCTGAGCAAACAGATATAGGACTGAACTGTTACCATCCTATTAATACACTCTGACCCACATTCACCTTTACTTTAAAAAGCTTGCTTCATTTTTAGATGACCTTGTCTCTTAATTGGGGCAGCCATTAAAACAAAATTCTGTCTTCATCATCATGTTGGCTTAATTAGGTCAATTTTGCCTATTTAAATTGCTAGTAAATTTTATTGTGTTGCATTTGATTAGTTGATAAATGAATAATGTCTGTTATTTTTGCCCAGATTATGTCATTTTGTCTATTGTTCATGAATATGGATCATAGTAATCATGCTCATTGTGAATGTAAGAAACTAAACAGACATCATCGAATACTGGAAAATTACTATAGATTCCTGGGACCACGATTCATACAACTCACCATTTGCGTTAATAGTATTGTTTGGGAGTAGGGAAGCTTTAGAATAAACAGTAAGCAACATTGTTGCATCACTTTGCCACAGAGGCGTAGAAACTGCTGGTGGTGCCAAGCAGAGTATACCCATTGATTCAATGGGATCAGTGTGATTTTCTTGCATGTTGACTTACAATTCAACTATTTATGCTGTGGCTGTGCTCTAGCTGGAATCAGCCCATTGCAAACGAGCAAGAGAAATTAATGATTCAGATAGTTGTAAGTATGCTACCTGATTTTACTAGAAGTGAAAATAACTAAACTCAGGATGTTGTATTTAGAATGTGATCCAGAGGGTGAAAGTAATTAATGAGGAAGACACATAACCCATGTTGGATTGCAGTGCTTGATTTTACCTGAGCTTTCTGGAAAGGGTAATATACTGCCCCTTCCTTTCTTCTCCCTCCTTTTGAGTTAAATTGAGTACAAACTACATTTGAACTTTGAACTCAGTTTGCAGTGAACTGAGGACAAAAGGGAGAAGGAGAGTGAAACTGGAACATTTTAAAAGCAGATGAAAACATGGGACAATTAAGAAGTATTGGGACTTTTCCTGCCAACTTGGGATATTTGGAGGGTACGGAAGCTTTCTCAATTGGGAAACTGTTTCAACAATGGTATAATCCCCCTTCTTTATGCTCAGTAGAATGTAGAGATTTTCCTGGCCTCCAAAGGCATAGGAAGAATACCCTATAGCTCAGCATAATAATTTATATCTAAATTTCCAGCTTCAGTTCTTGGCATATTCAGAAGAAGAGTCTCTGCTGAGATCCTGGATTCTGACCTGGTTAGCACAGACAATGTTAGGATATTTGGAGCAATAGTATGGCATAATGTAAGGCAACGTTTTGTACTTGAAAGGGCAAAGTGTGGCTGTGGACCTGAAGGCCATTTTGAGGCTCCCAAAGTGGGGCCCACTTTGCTAATTTGGGGGCAAAGAAAAAAAAGGATTTTTAAAACTAAAAAATGCCTCCCCAATGTTCCCAATGTTTGGGGGCAGTTTTGCCATGTCCGGCCCCCCACATCTCTTTTAGTCCATGGAGATGAGTTTTTTGAGGGGTAAGTAAATTAGAGGTTGACTTGCAAATCATTTTCTGCCTGGAAAAAGGCTTTTCTTTTCTAAAGCAGGTTGGGGGGGTAAAAACATCTTGCTATTCTCTCTGCATCCCTAGGATGCATGGGAATATTTTAATACATTTAGTATTTTTTTAAGGTAAAACAAATTTCAGGATGATGTAGTGTGCTGTGTATGGACATTTAAGATCCCTGGAAGTTGTCTACTCCTGCTTTATATGCTAGTATACTGGAAAGGGTCCAGAACATGTCACATGGATACCATTCTAGCCCCCATAGAATAAAATAACCATTAAGAGTAGATTCTGTTTTAGGAGGAAGTTTCTACCCCATTTGAAATACCCTTCACTTGATGAACTCCCTTATATATGGTGATAGATGGCAAATATCCAGCATTACATTTATTTCCCTCCCTAGTTATTTGCAAGGCCTTCAAGAAAGAGCAAATTTTCATTTAAAAATGCCTATATGGATTATCCTTGTTGGATGTCTAATGGAATAGATATAAATAACTATAATAAGGCTCATTAGAATCTTATTGAGTGGTTGGAAAAGTTCAGCAGTTTAGAAGATAAAATATCTGTCACTTTTGCAAAATATGATGTAGTACAGAACTCCTAGTGCCTATGGTGTTCTGTACTGCATGATATTTTCATACAATTGTTTTTGCGATTACAGAGCAAAACAGAGATTAGATTCTTTTAAAAAGGCTGTTCTTATTTGTACTAAATCTTCTCTTTGACAATGCAGAAAGTAGGTGCTTGTAAAAATTAAAATACAGCACTGTGGATCACCTTTCATGATAAGCATGCCATAAATTGGGTGGACAGAAGGCAAACTGAGAAAGGTCATAGCTCAGGGCTTTGCAGATGCTTTCCACTTAAAAAGTTCTAGGTTCAGTCCCTTGAATCTGCAAGTTTGACTGGTAAATTGTACTGTCTGAAATCCTGGGGACTGACTGCCAGCTATTGTAAACATGGGTAGGGGTCAGCCAATTGCACAATTGGCGCCAATTTTGTCCACCGTAATAGGCCATCCCCCATGGCAAGTCCAAATACCTAAATTTTCTGCTATATTCCCTCTCAAAATGAAACAGGAAATGATGTTGCATCATTTCCTGTTGCTAGTTTCAGGAAACTGTGGAGAAAAACAGAGGCATTTGCAGACAGTATGAGGTGCTTGTCTTTTAGGTTTTCACAGATTTGAGGGGATTGCTGCTTGGTTTTGTGTCCCATCAAAGTGTGGTCCAGGGGCGGCATGTGGTCCATAGGTTGCAATTTGCCTAACCCCCCCTCCCCCATAGATAACGAGAGCCAGTGTAGTATAGTGGTTTGACATTGGATGATGACCCTGAAGACCAGAGTTCGATTTCCTGCTTGGCCATGGAAACCCACTGGGTGACCTTGGGCAGCCCCAGAAAACCCCCTGATAGGTTTGCCTTAGGTTCATCATAAGCCAGAAATGAGCTGAAGGTGCACAACAACTGTTGATAATACTGAGCTAGACAGACTAATAGCCTAACTAGGTTTATGGGCCCACTGGGATCTTTTGGTAGATTCTAGGATGATTTCTAGTAGCTCTAAATGGTTTCTAAGTTTTCAATCATTTCAAAACAGCAATAATGAAAAGGCCTTTGCTTCCCACAACTAGGCCTTAGGAACAGTCCTTCTTTCACAGAAAACTTCATTCTTGGTTTCCCCACAAGCTATCTTTGCTAACAGAGAACAATAGAGCCCTATAATGTACATCAGGAGTTCACCTAGTTTTCAGCTTTCAGTTTATTACCCAGCAAAATAGGATGTCAAGATTGTTCTTTCTGTTTGATTTATTTTTATTATTTTTTTTTGCTGCAGACCTTTGAAAGCATCATATACTAGCTTTTAATCTATGTTATTCCAAGCAGAGAACTTTGTGAAATAGAATTTTCTTCTTGTGTTTTTTGAGAACACTCTCCCTGCCTTCATATGCTGTTTTTTACTGTGCTTTTAATGTCCCTTTGTAACATTTCTGACTTGCGCTTTTGCAAAAGAAGAACGATTATCAAAATTACTAATTAGGAATTCAGTTGCTGTGTCTCATTTCCTGGCTACTTTCTTTTCATCTCTGTTTTGCATGTAACGTGCAGTCTTTTATCTTTGGTCTTTCCTAATAAAGACTCAATTATCAGCTGTTATTTCAGAGCATGGAAATCTTTCTCCCTTTTGGTAAATGACTTACTGTTGCATTGGGTTGGCATGTGTTATATGTTCTTCTCTAGGAGAACCTTGATGTTTAGAAATTAACAGCTGAACACCGATATTAGTATTTGTTGAGTTCATTATTTTCAATATTTCTAGGCTTACAGCTTTCACAATGAATAGAATGAAATCCATAGTTTTTAGAATAATTAAAAAAAAAACATTAAAATTTCTTCCTCCAAATATGCAAAAACAAATCAGAGCAGACAGTTTATCACAAAATGGAGCCAAAGCCAAATAATGAAAAGGCAGGAACACACATGAACATGCTTGCTAGGAACTGAAAAGGGAGTAAAAGCAGACCAAGTGATCATTATTGAGAAAAAGGTTCTACAAGTGATGTGCCATAGCTGAAAAGACCCCATCCTTAACATTAATATTCTGGCTATAATGCAAAAGTGTTACAAAGCAGGTTAGTATATATACCTAAATAAATATGTGTAAGAACAGTTCAATTCCATGCATGAGTCCTTGAAAGTGAGCCTGGTTGAGTTGGTTGGGGCTTACCCATAGATGAGTGAGGACAGGATTGCAGCCTTAAAGTTGCAGGTTTCTGAACCTTTCTGGAAAGAAAAAATATGTGAAAGGGTTTGTATGGAAGAAATAAATAACATTTCATCCTGGAAAAAAGGTTGAGCATCAAATGAATAAATAGATCAGATAATTGTATTCCTCAATATTTGAATGTGGATTGAACCTGACGTGATTCTTCCTAGTGTGATATGAATTGTTTTCTGATAATGTATCATCTGTATGAGTACCCATTATCATACCCTCCAACATTTCACGCATGAAAACTGGGATACATGTGGCCAAGCAACATCAGAATGTAGTCAGGATAGAAAACATTATTGATAAGAAGAACAGGCTTGGAGAAGCTGCAGTATGCTTTTGCAGAGAAAAAGCAAGATTTTGCCCCTCTTCTGCCCCTGCTTCAGTTTGCAGCAACTGAAGTAATCTGAAAATGAAAGGAGAGAGTGGAAGGAGGAGGAAGAAACTGAGACATTTCAAAAGTGGCTGAAGAAGTGGGACAAAGAAGTATTAAGTGTAACTGTCCTGTCAACTGGGGACAGTTAGAGGAGATGGATTATGTTACAGCTGACCCTTCCTGACAGCAGATTCCCTGTTCACTGATTCAACCAACCTTGGCTTGAGAATATCCAAAAAAGAAATCCAAAAAGAAAACTTTGATGTTGCCATTACATATAAGGGACACGACTTAACTACACCATTATACATAATGGGACTAGAGCAGCAACTTGAGAATTTTGGTATCTGTGGGGAATACAGGAATCAAATCTTAGCTGATCCCAAGGGCCCACTGTATAACATTATGCAGATTAAGTTGCAACTCATCCGTTGCCCCACAGCACTGAGACAAATGCCTGCAGAGAGGAGCTGCTTACACATAGAGCTGCATACACATAGCCCTCCATGCAATTCTGAATGCAAGCTAAAGGGGTGGGACTTACATGTGTACTAATGTGTGTACAGCTGTATGTGAATGAGCTTCTCCTTTGCAGATGTTGGCAGTATACATACAGACATAGACAGTGGATGGGGTGACTTGTGGCTTCCATTGTCAAGTGATTCAGTTTTATTCCTCTATATTGTATTTATTCCTTTATTCTACAGGAGGTATTTTTAATTAAATATTTGTAATTGTCCATAGTTGTTCATATTTCAAAACATACATTCAGTACAAACATAGTTTATATATGAAAATGCATTGAGCATACATACATATAAATTAGTACATACGTTGCTGGTTGTTTCCACAGGCCATATTCCATATTTCCTCACAACATTAATACTTTATCAATCTTGATTGCCTACTCTTATATGATCTTAATCTTTATAATCTTAATACCTAATATACCTTATATATCTAGAAATTTAATATCTTTAATCTTACTATACTTGTACGCTTTCCTATACTTTTCAGTTTTCTAAATTTGTTCTCTGGACAGTATTCATGCTTTCCAAGCCAAGTATTGAGACCTCTCCCCGTTTCTGCTAATTACTTAAATATTCCCAGTGTTCTCTAAAGATATCCATAGTCTAGCCTTTTAAGAACACGGTCAATTTATCTATCTGCATAACATTGTGCTTTTCCATCAGCCAATCATTAATTCTGGGTACCTCTCCCTATATCTCTGATATAGAACAAGCTCCTTGAATAGCAACTTGGAAGTCTATAATGAAATTCAGGTCTCTAGGAAGAATTTGTCTGTTGCAGAATTTAAATGGATGTGCCATTGTTTCAAAACTCAAGGAAAACTGATATGAAAAATGTGCTCCAGGGTATTTTCCTGTTCATTAGTTGCGGTAATAAATAAATTGTTACAGAGACAGTATGTCTCTTCATACCAATTGCCCAGAGATCACAAATAGGATGGTGCTATTGTATTTGTTAGTTTCTAGCTGGCCACTGACGGAAAAGTATGATGGACTAGGTAGATTTTGATTTAATCCACCAAGATTCTTCTTTTCTGTTGATGAAGAATTAAAGGCCTTGGTTGTGGTGTGTGAATCTACTTTGCCTGAACATTTTATTACATCTAACTGACATATGGAGCTGACTGTTAGCTGTAGTGATCTGTCTTGCAGAAATTGTTTAGACCTAAAGATGCACAAATCAAGAATTGCATGGAGAAACTAATAAATAATGACTATTTTCTTCCCCGGAGCAGTTGCCAGTCACTGGTCTTTCATGCAGTAGTATGGATTTGTCTGGTTTGTGGCAAGTAGCAGAGTAGAAAGAATGAGAAAGAAAAGCTGAAATTTGTTGCTAAGCAACATGCTCCAATTCTTTCTCCCATTTCTTCTGGGCTGTATCTGGAAGCAGTTAGAGAGAAAACAAGGCAGTTGCTTGACAGCAACATTTCATTCTGGGCCAAGCTGACACTACTGTTAGGCTGAGTAAGATGTGTGTCTTAGGCAGCGGATTAGGGATGTCATGAAAGAACTGCAAATTGTTGTGCATTATTCATTGACATTTCTAGATTCTTTGTAACTGTTTCATATTTATTATTTATATGGTGTAGCTACTGTATACTTACAGCTGCTTTCAGGCTCTCATGTTACCTCTCCCATAGAAAAGACTGGTAGATGTTATGCTTCCCCCCACCTTTTTTTTTTTTGCCATCTTTATGTTTATTGCTAAATATTGCAGCAGTTCTTCTTCTCAATCCAGGCAGCTTCTGAGACCTTAAGGTCTCCCTCTTACCCAAGTGGACAATACAGAGGAACAATTATGGAATGAACATTGTGGTTTTCTGTCCCCTTCCTGGGACAAAATTAGTTTTTGGTGGAACATTTCAGATCTGTAAACTTTTCCTCAGTGACAATTTTGAGAAATACATCAACATATAGTGTAGAGTTCATGTATGAAGAAAAGCTTGTAGTATTTAGTACCTTTCTCTTTAAGAGATAGCATTACATAGCTTTGGCAACTTTCCCTCCATTGCGAGTGAGTAGTTTTCTTAGATATCTAGCTAGAACTTGTGAGAATTTGATCCGCTTTGGACAGTGAGTTTAAGCATTGTGTTTCTGATGATTCTTTGTTTTATTCATTGTTGTGACTCTAGCTACTGAATAATTGTGGTTTTCTCTTAGGTCTTTCTACATTTCGGGGAAAAAAAGTAGAAAATAAACTTTTGGTTTAGTTATATCCCCAAAAAGAAGGAAATTTGGTCCATAGATCATAACTCCCATGCCACAAACTCAAAACATGGACTTTTGGTAGAGCTTTCTTGTATCTTAACTTCCTCCCCAAATAAACACAAGAGCTCTAGTGTGATCTAGGACTTTGGACCACTTAACCCCAAGAAAATTCTAAGCGTAGGCATATTCATTATGCCTTCCTTCTCCCAAAGACAGTTCATTTTGCCTTACTACAGAGGGTCAGATTGTGCAGAGGATAATGCTGTAAATCTACTGTTGTGGTTACTGGTATTACAAAAACCTCTGTACAGTTTCTTCCCTACTTCTAATGAAATACTATACATGGAATGGAGTGGCCAGTGGGATTAAGTGATTCTGTTTAGTTGGGCAGAGGCTGAGCTGGAGACTGAATTTCCTTGTTTTGGGAGGTAAACCTCCAACCATAATTTTTTGCTTTAAAGCAAAGAGGGGATATAGATATAGATATTCTTCTGTTTGGAGAATCTCTGTTACCCTGATTTCTGGGGTCCCGGGAGGGACACCTCAATGTGCTCACAATGGGGAATGGGAATTAGCAAGAGCACCGCTAAGCAATACAAGAGGCAGGGCAGCCTAGCGTGATCTTGAACCCAATGTCTACAGGATCAGGCCGAGTCAATGAGCAAACAGAAGTAAATAATAATTGTTTTCTTTATTGATGAAAAACACAGTCAAACACGTGTATGCAAACATACTCACACAGACCTATTGAAAGAAAGGTAGGAGTTGGATAGAGGGTTTTTGAGAGGGATTTCAGCATGGGAAATACTACGGCTGTCCTGAAGCCCGGGTAGTCTGAAGAAAAGTCCGTAGAAGTGGAGATTCTTAGCACAATTTACTGAGGGGAAGGCTCGTCAAATGAAGCAACAGCAAGGTGGGATGGAAGTCAGGAGCGATCCGAAGAAGCATTCAGGGGGTCTTAAAGGGGAAAATGTGCCCGTAGGCTAGTCCATTCTCGGGGATAACAATGAGTTTCGGGCTGGAGACAAAGCCTCCAAAAGGTCAGTATTTTGCATGATTGAGTTATGACAGAGTTGTCAATAGAGTAGACAGTATGCAAACGCAGAGTGCTTGACAGTTGAGTATTTGGCTCGTCAAGCTGCCTGCTTGGGGCAGGGAGTCTTTTGTAAATCGTATGCATACGTAATGTGATCTTAAAAGGGTACTTGCCTTGAGGTCTCCTAAAGCGGCAGTCTGGCTATCACTGGCCTGCCTGGATCTGTTTTGAATGGTTCAGCTATTTTCAGCCATTCCTGTATGCGTGCTTGTCTTGGGGCCTTGCAAGCACATGGAGAGGAATGGGTAAAGAAGACCAAATTCTTGATATCAAATGATATCTGATATCCCACAAGTCCAGGCTAGAAACTACAGTAACATATCTATAAAATACGCTGAATTTCTTTTGGCTTTTATACCTGTGTTGTAACTATGTCAGTGAAGATAATAGCAATGGTAGTGGGAAAAGGAAATAAAAATGGCAGCAGTCATGATGGGAGAAGGCTATTGGTAGTGTCCTGCCCATTCCTTGAATGCCTAGCTCTTTGAGGTAGAGGAGGGGAGTGTCGGCGGCGGGCTGGGGTCAAGCAGGCGGGGGCCGGGAGCTACAGGAGTCTCGCCTAAGGAGGTCCCTGCCAGCAGACTAAGGCTAACACAAACAGTCCTTGCATCAGGTACAACAGAAAGCAAAGAAAGGGTTACTTTACCCGGGATGCTGGCAGAGGGTTGGGCTGGCTGGAACTCCGGACGTGGGCGCAGTCATAGGCAGGCATGGTGGGTCCTAGGACGGACGGAAGGCTCACGGAGGGCCAGCGGTTGTTGCTCCGTGCCTGCCTCTGTCTCACGCTGGCCTTAAGTAGGCTCCCAGGGTCGGCGGCAGCCAATCTGACAGCTGCCTTGCAGCTGCAAGCTCTCAGCCGGGCTCACAGCTGCGAGCCATCAGCCAGCTGAGAGCTCTCAGCCTGCAGCCGCCGCTCCAGCAGCCGCCGGGAGTGGCGGGCAGCCTCCTTAGCCTGCCGCCGTTGCTGGAACATGGGAGGAGGGACGGCAGCTTCCTCAGGATCGGGGCCACGGGTGGGCGGTGCCCCAGGATGGAGCCTGGGTCCCGCCCACCCCAGCAGACCACCCGGGCGTTCTCCCTCGGCAGCGGCAGCCTCTGTGACGTCTGGGCACTCTCCCTCGACAGCGAAGGCTCCTGCGGTGTCCTCCTCGGTGGCGGTGGCCTCTGCAGTGTCCTGGTGCTCCTCCTTGGTGGCGGAGGCCTTCGCAGTGTCCTCCTCGGCAGCGGCAGCCTCCGCGGCATCTGGGCAGCCCCTCCCGGTGGCGGAGGCCTCCGCGGCGTCCTGCTCGGTGGCGGCAGCCTCCGCGGCATCCGGGCGGCCCCTCCCAGCGGCGGAGGCCTCCACGGCGACTCAGGAGTCGTCCGGGTCCTCCTCCATTCCGGAGGCCGCATCCGCGGCGGCCTCCGAGATGCCTGGGGGGCCGGCCAGGCCGGAGCCCCCGACAGGGAGTCCATGGAACCAAGACAGTATAGGAGGACTGGCATGTAGCACAGTACAAGCCAGCTGTCCTGTATACTGCCTTTGATCCATAGACTCCTGGAAGCTAGGCGTTTGAAAAACAAAGTGACACAGAGTGAGCAGCCTTCTCCCCCACAATCATTGCTGCCATCCCACCCTCTGTGGATGGGCAAATAAAATGAAAACACTGGCATAGTCGACTTCTACAGTAATGTAGAATCATAGAATCATAGAAATGTAGAGTTGGAAGAGACCACACGGGCCATCCAGTCCAACACCCTGCCATGCAGGAACACCCTCAAAGCACTCTGACAGATGACCATGTAGCCTCTGCTTAAAAACCTCCGAAGAAGGAGACTCCACTCCACTCCACTCCACTCCACTCCACTACATGTAGTGGTCCAGTAGGTTCCTAGCCATCTTATGTGAGCATGTATGCATGTTTATGTGTGTGCATACACACAGACACACAGAAACACATGTGTAAAATGAATCCAGGCTATGTGCAACGTGAAACAATGAAAGAATAAGAATAGCAGAACAATGAAAAAAGAAGTTACAGGCTTACAGTTTTGACAACAACTGCCACCCACTTATCTACCATGAGGGATTCTATGGGAAATAGATGTGGCCTTCTGCTCCACACCATATTCCACAGTGGTCATAAAAACAGCAAGTTATAAGAAAAGGATGAAAAGGGGTAGATAATATCCTGATAATATCAAGGGGTAGATAATATAGATGAAGTTGAAATAGATTAATATTGCCAGGGAGCTAAAATGTGTGGAAGAATATTCTACTTTCATGTTCACTGTTTTCTTCGCATTGCTTGTCAGACAGGCACATTGGCCTGAGCAGCTTTCCTCAGTCTCATGCTCATGTACATATATTGGATTGCATCTCTCACCAGTCCTTCCTAACATGATCAATAGTGAAGGAGTTACAGTCCCAAATAGCTGGAGGGCATCAGGACAGGGAAAATTGGATTTTAGTGAGATGTTAGCTAGGAAAATGTCTGAGCTGCTTTTCTTGGGATGCTTCACAGCTTAACATTGTTGGAACATGGGAACGCATTAAAACAGCATTCCTTCATAGATTTTTGAGGTGTCACATACATATGAATTGGTAAGGAATATTTGTGAATCTGTTTCATTTCTGATGACAATGGGTACCTGGACATGTCCATCAAAAACTTGTCAACCTCTGTGAGATGTTTCATCTTTCTGCAAGAGTGAAAAGACCAGTACTTTTCTTTACCTCTCAATTATTTTGTGTGGATTTGGGGCAGTTCTTCTCTTTCCGTAAAAATACATTTTATACAAAATATAATGTCATTTGTGCAGGAATGTTGATTTTTAAGCAAAACAGTGTTTGGGACACGCATGAAATTTTCATTCAAATGTCTCAAAATGGAAAAGTTCATCAAAAACATGCACAACCTTTGAAATCATGCCCAGCAGGACCATGCTGATGCTGTGAAAGATGCTGGCCCACTGGCATTAGGAAAGTAAGACTGTTACCCCTCCCAAAACTGCAAACCCTAGGATTCCAGAGGATGTTGAAAGTAGAGTCATCACACTATAACAGGCTAGTGTGGAAATGGCCTAAAAATCAACAGCTAGTCTAGTCAGCTTCTGTAAGTGGAACAGAAGGAAGGCAGATGGCTCCTATCCTGAATCCTTCCTTTTTTCTAGCTTACATTCTGTTTGGCATCAAAGGTATCTTCAGTGAGTGGCTTCACCTCTGTCGTCTTTAAGCGTAATAAGCCAATTCCTAGCAATTGAATTGAAATCAGTGAGATCACTTCTTAGTGATACAAAGCCACCTTGGATGCTGTACAAGGAGAAAGGTGGGTTATAAATGAAATGAAATGAAATAATTAGGCGTGATTATAAAAATAGTTACTTCGAAGTAAATCCAGAAGTTAAAGTCTGAACACCTTTAGCTGGAAGCATACCCCACTGCTCTATGTAAATTCCAGTTCAATCAGCATCCAGAATTCAGGCAGGCATTCAACACTTAGTTGCCAATTTAAACCAAGGAAGTGCAGTTGGTGGCTGTAGTAGTTCATGAAATTCTCAACCTAATTGCAAAAGCTCTTTGTGAGGAACAATTCAGACTTCTGGCAACAGTGATCTATGCCCTCCATGGCAGCCTGCAAGGAAGGAGGGAGAAAAAAGAAATGGGAGAAGGAGAGAGCAAATAAATGGCCCTGCCCACTTCTGGTGCCAGTTCATGCTACATAGTTATAGTGCTACCTTTGTACTTTACCTGCAGAGATCTCTTGTGGAGAATTCTAAATATCCCACAAAATTACAAGTCACAGGAATCCATAATCATAGTGCTATAGCTGTGTAGTGTGAAAGGGCCCCTGGTCTCTGGGTCTGCCCACACTTATCTATATGATCCCACAGTGGATTTTGGTTGATGCCAAGGTTTTTCATCTGACTTGTGAGGCAGCAAGATATTGTCTGTTGCCCCTTTGCATTTTCAGACGGGACAAATTGTGTAGCCACAGTGCTGGAGCTGCTGCCTGGTTATGTGGACTTTTAAAAACCAGACATATTAGAGAGCACCTTTTCAGTCAGTCAGCTGGACTTCCTGTGTTTCTGTGTGTGCTTTACTTCTTGAAACTGAAAAACATATATTATGTGCAGAGACATTTTGTGTGAATTTTGGACACATCAAAACTGGAAGGGAGGGGAAACACTCCTTCTCTCATTCTCATGCTGGAGGCAAGATATCATGTAGGGGTTAATGAACTCTCAGCAGATGACCTCAGTGTGTCAAAACGGCCTGTCTCAAGGCAAGCGAGTAATCCATTGAGATTTCTTCATATCCCTACTCCCAGGAGGATAAAAAGATTCCTTGTCTCTGATGTAAAGCATAAGTATTCTTCTCATTGTGCCCTCACTCACTCCTTTCATAAATAAAATCAAGGATTTCAGTGCCTTGAAAACAAGCCACAGAGCCATTGAGCAAGATGACCCAGAAAGATGGAATGGTTCATCTAGGTTTTACCGATCAGCATTGTGAGAGGCTTTTATTGTCTGAGATGGCAATGAAAATGGAATAATCAGCACATTATTTACACTCAAGAGATTACTCTTCCTGCTTCATGACCTGAAGGGCCAGAGAGGAGGACCTGTTTCTGCTGAATCCTATCATGTTGATATTAAAAGTTTAATGATATGGAGCACTAAAGCATAATGTGAAGTGTTTTGAAGTCTTCTCCTTTTGCTTTTATGTCCTTTGTATTGGTGTGAGTTAGTACTCTTCTTAATAATTGCATAGAAATAATAGGAAAAATTATGTAAGGGTTTTATAGCTAGTCTACAACAGATGAAGCATAGCAAGGGTGAAAATGGCTTTGAAGAAATAAGAGCATAAAGGCAGTTTATGTCAATAAGATACAACAGAGTCAAGAAGGGTTAAAAATGAGTAGGAGCAAAATATTTACAATGACTCAGCCATACTTCTGCAGCTGACATTTGTGGGGAGGGGAAGAGACTATTGAGAAAAGTTATTTTGTGGATTCACAGTCACTACTCTCTCTGCTTTTCCCTTCTGGCTCTTACCCTCTCTGTTTCATTCCTCAGGAATCATTTGAGGAATGAAACAAGACCTATTCAATGTTTATTGAATCATTATTAAGTCAACATGTGTTGGGGAGGAGAGCAAACCAGTCCTGCACATTCCATATAGCATTTGTAACCTTCTGCTCATAGAAGATGGCAGGTTGACAGTCTTCACTCCTTGCAAGCTGTCTGTGCAGTCTGGAACCCTGAATGTCAGGATTTTGCTTTCCACTCTTTCTAGTCTCCATGGAGCACAGAAGCTCATGGGGCCAATACTTTCTCTCTCCTCACCTGTTGACTAAATAAAATTTAGCAACAAATGAATAAGATATGTTACTATGTGGTAAGTTGGATTTGGCTATTTACTTTGTGTCACTGAGAACAAAAGAAACCATTTGTAGTAAAGCAAGGTGTGCAACTGACTTTTGTAAGATGCATAGGCATGTTGAAGGAGACTAAACTTTAAGTTAGATTATGTGGTACATCACATGAAATTTAGTGGGTTTTTTCCTCCCACTCAGTGGCATCTTTTTTGTTGGAAACCCATAATCAACCAGGGAAATACTGCACATGTATGATACTTCTACAGTTGATTTAAAATGATGTATGTGAGCATGCACACATGGACACATGCACTTATATATTTACATCAGAAGTGTGGTGTAATAAATGAAAAGCTAAATTTGAGCAAAATATATCAAATACTTTGCCATGTATTCATGTGTACAAAACCCCCCATTATCAAAGTTAAAAGAGATTCAGTACAGTAATGAATATTAATTTCAGTTCTTCTCTACTCTTGATCAAGCTGCAAGCTTTACACTTTAGCCTCATTTGTGCTTAGGCAACATTACCTGACACCATCTGGTGCTCTTTTTTTATGATTTTGTATTGGACCTTTAGATCACTTCATTTAAGGAGCCTGCTTCCAAAGCAAAACTGTCCTTGCTCATGACATGCAGATATAAAAGAGCAACCACATGGCTAAGGCATTTTTTCAAGGTGGAACAAATGAGAACATTGAACTTTATCAGACAATACAAAGCGAGCTCCATACAAGAACCTATCTGAATCTCTCTACTCCGATTGTGAAATTGCTGGAAAGTCTTAGCCTTTCTCTACCATACTAAATTTTTCTCTGTCAGTATTCTCTTTTTAAAAATATTGCAGATGCTGCAATTGCACTGTCTGAAATACTTTTCCTTTGTCTCTTTCTTCCAGTTTGCTCCCAGTTTTCAAGAGGAGTCTTTGCTATTTTTGGATTTTATGACAAGAAGTCTGTAAATACTATAACATCATTTTGTGGAACCCTTCATGTCTCCTTCATAACACCCAGTTTCCCAACAGATGGAACACACCCATTTGTCATCCAGATGAGGCCTGACCTCAAGGGAGCACTTCTGAGCTTGATTGAATATTATGATTGGAACAAGTTTGCATATCTTTATGACAGTGACAGAGGTAAGATGTTATTTATGACTTATTGAAATTGATTTTCTACTACAAACCTAATTGAAATGATGAAACGGCATCACATAATGTCAAGCATAATGGAGGACATCATTTTTGGCCTTGGACACTTGAGGAGAGGGCACAGAAACAATGAGTAGCTTCTGTAACAGACAAAACAATGAGATTTGATCTGGATTGAAAACATGTTTAAGGGTCCTTTCTGAACAGGTTCTGTGTGTACATGACTACAAACCAGTGCAAAAGATTCTTGTGAAGGAAAATATTATGCTGAAAGAAGTCCTCTAAACTAGTAGTTCTTAATCGTATCCTGACCTCCTGTAAATATAACTTGTTGCAGGGGACTCCCAAGACTTGCCTCAAGATTTAAATATTTAAATTTAGATTTAGCTATTTAATAGATATTTGAATATTTAAATAAATATTCAAATATCTATTTAAAGTTACTCATCAGGAGTCTTCAAATGAACGAGCAGTTTGGGCATGCACACATGCCTGCTGCCATGTCCCTCAGCACCCACACCCCCTGCTGCCATGTAGAAAAGATGATAAAACAGGGCATGCCGTACAGAAGCAGTGGCATCTTCCCAAAATGAAAAATTAGCCTATTACTCAGATTGCTCCCTCATGTCTGTGGGAGCCCAGAGAAGGAGGGGAAGGAAGGGGATAGAGAAAGAGAAAGCAGAGGCAGAAGGAAGGCAGAAAGCTAGCACTCATCAGGTGGTTCCTGTCCGTAGTTGATGTATCTGAGTGTCTCCCCTTGAACTCTTTCACCTGGCCTGACACCCAATGCAGAGTTCCCTCTTCCTCCCTTTTTGAGAAGTGACGCTGAGCCAAGCATGCAGGCGAACTTCCTCCCCTCTTTTCCTCTCCTTTCTGAGAAGAGCCAACAATTGCCAGAGAGATGTTGCTGTTGCCTCTATTGGTATCCAGCAGCAGAGCTTCATGGATCCCTTGTGAGGTCTCCACAGACCCCTGCAGGACCCCAGGTTAAAAACCACTATTTTAAAGGATTTTGGAGTGGGGAGATGTGCACTCCAGAACTGGAGATACTATTCCTACCAAAATTTGCTGAACTTTTAATGGCAGGATGAAAATATCTGCACAGATCATCTTTTGTTTGTCTGTAACTTTTAGTGAAAAACCCCTTCCCATTGTAAGCAACAGGATGTAGCTGAGTTAGTTGTGCTGTGTAATACATCTAAATTCTTTTCTGGGTTGAGGGCATCATCAGGGGCTTCAATGCCTTTGGATCCAGAAACTCCAGGCTGTTGCCCTCCCCACCCCCTTGCAAATACTCCTTTTTGTCCCTTTTGCCCCAACTTGAGGGGAGGGGCTACTGATGAAACCCCTATAATGGTCGGAAGAAAGCAGGAGAGAGATGTGATGGTGGATCACCCCCTCCAAGGCTGGGTCATCACTGATTGTTGTCAAAGACTTTAGAAGGGGAAATCCTAAAATATTTCATTTTTCACTTATTTTATTTATGGTCATAGACCAAATAAAATATGTGTAAAAATAATTATAAAAATAATAATACATAATTATAGTTGCAACTAAAATTCATACAGCATACAGTATGATCCTCTAATCCCTGGAATGGATTCCTGTGACTATATTGCATAGAATGGCTTAAGACCTTCATGTAACAGCAGTGGTTTTCACAGAACTGATGCCTTCAGGAAAACTAGTATAATTGCCAAAGAAATTTCCCTATGTACATCTTTTTGGGGTTCAAGAAATAAGCACCATTAGTAACAGTTTTTCTTTGCCTTGGTGATTTTCATCATGGCTGTGACCCTCCTTTTTCTTTATCTTCCTCTACCTTCCTGCCCGTATCAGTGGCTGATTTAGGGATGGGAGGACTATATGAAAATATTTGAAAAAAATCATTAAAGTGTGTGTGTGTGTGTGTGTGTGTGTGTGAGAGAGAGAGAGAGAGAGAGAGAGAGAGAGAGAGGAAACCTTAATGAAAAGAATCCTGCACAGACAAAAATCTTCACATTTCAGGACTTATTCTGTGTGAAATTTGCACATAGTTGTTCTGTGCAGAAAGCAGCATTTTTATGCATAAAATAAAGAAACCACATTTAGTTTTGTTCACAAAATACTATTTCTGTATGAATTTTGTTCAGAAAAAGTAATCAAGTAATCATTTTCTGTACAGGACATATTGCTGCTGTTATTGCGAAACACTTGAGCCATTTCTGCACTAGACTGTTATAGCGCTATGATTCCACTTTCAACATCCTATGGAATCCTGGGGTTTGCAGTTTCGCGGGGAGGGGCCGATGGGCCCCTCCTGAAACTGCAAACCCCAGGATTCCATAGGATGTTAAAAGTGGAATCATAGCGCTATAACAATCTAGTGCGGAAATGGCCTTAGTTGGGAAATTATTCTGTACAAAGCTCACATATGGTTGTTTTGCATAGGAAAAAGCATTTTTTTTCTTTTCCACAGGAAATAGCATTTACTATGTAGAAAACAATGTTTATGTGCAGAAATGTTGTTGTTGGTACAGCACAACGATAGCAGTGTTCTACCACTTTAGCTTGCCATGGCTGCATCCTATGGGTATCTGTATTTATAGGTTGGTGAGGCACTAGAGATCTCTGGCAGAGAGTTATTATTTATTACTATTTTTTAAAATATACACTGCCTTATCTCCAGTCCTAGGAGTCAAGGCATCTTACAGACATAAACCAAGTCCATAAAAATTCCCCATCAGTAATATGTACAAAAGTTAAAATATAATGAAACTGTAAAACTACAAACTATAAAACAAATGAAACTACAAAGTGAATTAGAAGCAGTTTGGCCCCAACAAGCCCCCCACATATCTTGGTGGAGAAAACAGAATTTTTTTAAAAAAACAAGAAAACCCAGCTCACCTCCTATTGCTATTTTGGCTGATTTTGTTTGCTGCTTTAGTTGGTTGTTTGGGTGAAAAATTACATAGAATAAAAAATATATTAAACTTCATTTCATGGACTCTGGGAGTCTTTGGCACATTGGTGAAGCCTTCCAGGGGTCTCTTTCCCTCTCCACAGTTGTCCACCTCTGTTCTAAGAGTTTCCAAGTGTGCTTGCCCTTTGGAAGACCATAACTGAGGAAGGTTGTTCAGCGAAGTTTTGGAATGAAAGGGAAAGAATCAAGCCTACTTTGCTGCTACTCTCCTGCCAATTCCCTCCATCCGTAGCTGGTGTTCTTCATGATTTCCTTTAAAAGGGCCTACATGCAATTGCTTATGATTGCTTTTTCAGCATTTAACCATTTTCTCATTAAGAAGCACAAACAGCTGCCTCGTGAAAGGAAGGAAATTTATATCAGTGTTTATTTTTTGAGTTCACCTTTGGGAACTACAATTCTCAGAATACTTCATTGCCTCATTAAGGGGTTTTGCCAAGACATAAGATTCTTTTTAAAAGGCCCTTGATACACATTTCTACCTGGTGCCACAATAAAAAGGCTGGTAGTACTGCCAAGAACATACATCTCTTGTTTCCAGCCATCTAGAAGAAAATCAATCTTATCAACTAAGGCCTGAGACAAATCAGAAATCCAGTATTTACCTTTTAAACCCACTGGAAGTGAAGAAATACTAAGGATTTTTTTAAAAAAAACTGTTGAAACATTTTTGGTAGTAGTAATTCTTGCAATTATGAACTGACCTCCATGTTTTTCTAAGGTGAGCAGGTCAACTAAAGCAGGTTTCAAAGGAGACAAAGTAGAAAGTTCTGTAGAACAGAGTGAAAGAAACAAAGATTAAGAAACAAGAATGTGCAGTCATAAAAGATTGGGTGGTAGCTTTACAAGGATAGTCTTCAAGTAGATCTGTAGGATTTTAAGTGAGGTCAGCAAACAGATGAATGAAAATAATGATCCTAACTAACTTGAAAGCGGACATAGTGGGTGGAAGGCATGGGGAAGAAAGCAAATCTTTTTTAAATATTTCTTCATTGTCTTTTGCCTGGGGAACCATTTGGTTCAGATTTTAATATGAGCAGATCTAATTTGCACCTCCTAAACTAATAGACAATCTGGAACACAATTATCTCTCAATTCATGCTTCTCCACATGTTGCAATGCAGTTTTCTGATTTTTTAAAAGAGAGAAATTCATACAAAAATTTACATACAAATATGTACAGAAGAAATGCATAAATACATTTCTCCCATCATTTATTTTATTTTATTTTACTTTATTTTATTTATGTTCTGCCTTTCTTCCAATATTGGACCCAGGAGAGCTCATAGCATAGATTAAAAGAAAATATAACTAAAAAACCCAATCACAGTAGGAAAAAGGGGGTTAAAAAATAAATGAACTTTTTCACTAAAAGACGAGCCTAATTAAATACAATTTAAATTCATTTAAAGCATAACAGTGAGAATAAGACTACAGTACACCTCTCTTCAATTATAGCACAGTTTCTAGCCCAAAATTGTCTAAATAAAGGAGGTGCTTGCCTGATGTCAAAAGCCGAGCAGAGAGAGGGCCAATGTCACCTCCCGTTTGCCATTTTGTATGCATTCTCTCTATATATATCTAATCTATATCTATATCATCTACCTATATCTAGAGGGGGGGCTCTAGATATAGGTAGATGATATAGATATAGATTAGATATAGATATAGATAGATATATTTGTGTATACGAAGAATGCATACAAACATGTATGTATTAACTAGGATCCCATAGTCTCCAACTGTCCTACATACAGTCTAGATTAATCTTGTGTCAACCCATTTTCAGTTGCTTTTTTTTTTAATATCATTTTATTAAAGTTTCACATTTTTTTAATATCATTTTATTAAAGTTTCACACCCATTTTCAGTTGCTTTTAAAATGTGCCTCCTCTTCCCATTTCCCCCCTTTATCCTCAGTTTACTTCAATTGCTGAAAGTGAGTTCAAATGCAAAAGTGATTTCCACTCAGCTAAGTCAGCAGTGGAGAAGGAGAGGAGGGGGTGAATCTTGCTCTTCCCTGTGGTCCCAGGCAAAAGCAAACCTCAGAAGCCTCTCCTAGCTTGTCTATTTTTTTCCCACATTAATAACTTTTGCCATCTTGACTACATTCTCATTTTGCTTGGCTTCATTTGTCCCATGTTTCATCTATGAAATGTTGGAAGGTATGGGATCCAACAAGGTGCTTCAGTTAGTGGATTTATTTCCATCAGTGGAACTAAGAAGGAATGATCCCATTCACTCCCAAAACCTCCTTTGAGGACCAGGAAAAACTGAGTCAGTTTTTAGGTACAAGTGAGAGTTGTGATGTACGGAAGAGAGGAAGAAAGTTCTGTTGCTCTGGGAATGGGGTACCAGTACACTTTTGGACATGAACACATTGGGAGAATTACATGCAAATTTCATTCGAATGTTTCTGAGGAAAGTTGGCACACCATACTCACCCTACAATGGATCTCTATTCCAATGAACACTCACTTGACTATAGGAGGCAGGGGAATCCAGAAAACAGTCCTTATTTGAGAGCTATGATTATGATGTTTATTGATTTGTATTGTGCTTTCTTCCTAGCCCTGGGAACTAGAGTAGCTTAGAAAGCTAAAACAGGTACAGATTAAAGTCCACATCATTAAAATTTGTAAAAGTTAAAATATAATTAAGGTATGTGTATAAATAAAATAAATTTAAAAGCATATCCATTTAAAGGTAGACACATCAAATACAGACAATACAGCACATTATTAACAGCCTGTCCTGAAGGAACAATCAGATCTCAAAAGCATGCTGACACATGAAAGTCTTTGCCTGTCTCTGGAAGAACACCATAGGAGGTGTTCTCTAGGTTTAGGTTCACTGAGGTTTCACCAGCAGTTTCCTGTTAATAAACAGGAATGTGGTTTCTCTCAAGCCCATAAATATGGTCTGAATTATTTAAAATATTTCCTAACCTTTTTTTAAAAAAATCTGTTGCTATTATTTTACAGTGAAATAAACTTACAGCATGACCACATTTCACAAGTTTTACTCAGATTCTGTAACCAGTAAGAAGTGGTTCATAAATTATGAAAATCAATATGTGTACAGATTTGTATTCTTCATACATGTCTTTCATCTGCATGCTTAATTCTATTCAGTATCATAGCTTTTTATGCCATATCCAGTTATGAAAACAAAATGTTCTTTTTGCCAAAAGCACTTTAATGACAAATGAATAGATCTGAGTAAATAATGAATAGGATCTGGAAGCTCTGTGTGGGATGTACAAGAAATCCACTTCATGTTCTTTATTATGCATTTGTTATAGAATTGATTTCAGCTCAGTTAAGTTGACTGTATAGGAAAGTACTTATAGATATGCACACACATCATCTTAGTTCACAATTTGCAAAATATTCCTCACCTAGAGGAGTATTTCTAAACAAAATGAGAGGCCTGTACTTA
Source organism: Ctenosaura bakeri (assembly GCA_948474755.1). Lineage (NCBI taxonomy): Eukaryota > Metazoa > Chordata > Lepidosauria > Squamata > Iguanidae > Ctenosaura > Ctenosaura bakeri. The sequence goes on along the minus strand of CAOLHI010002619.1, from coordinate 83,143 downwards.
ACTCTGTTAAAATGCCATCAATGAATGTTTACAAAGATATTGAAAATCATGAAAACCAGAAAACTGTGGCTTTGTACATTTTTTTAACATTTCCCAACTACAAGCAAAAATTGACATTAGATGGTCCATAGCACACTAACAGACAAGTTTGAGTGCCTGAAGTATGTGTACTTCAACTCACTGCATATTGGAGAAGGGACAGGTTGTGATTGGCAGGAGAGCAAAAGCCCCGTTGTGGGCAAAGTGACAGGTTTGGACCTTTGAGCTCTAAGATTCTGAGATCTGGGCCCTTTTTGCACTCAGGTTTTTTTTGCACGAGGGCCCCTTGAGCATCGCGTAAATGGGAGCATCGGTCCATACGACGCACTCCCACTCATGTGACGCTCATGAGGCTAAAGCGGGACGATCGTGCATTTTATTATTTTCGGCTCTAAGCCGAAAATACTGCTCGGTTGCGCAATGCTCGCGGGGCCCTCACACACTTACCTGCATGCGGTGCTCCGAACAAGCCATCCTGGTCCCACTTCCTCCTCCAGCACAGCCTACAGCTCCCAGGCTGTGCTGCAAAAGGAAGGGGCGGGGCACGGGCGCGACGGTCATGCTACCAGGAAGCGACCTGCAGGACGAAGGAGCGGGGAAGTGGCAGCGTTCCGGATGAAGCTTCTCGCGCGAGACCGCCCTCCAGCTGCGCAAACAGGTAACGTGCGAAAAAGGCCCTAGTGTTGTTTGGAAGTCCTAACCATTGGGAGATCCTAAGCTGAGCAAATCAAAAATCTCACAAGAATTGTATGTCATGAGATTTACTACTGAATAGATCTGGATAAGGCCTCTTCACACATGTTTCACCCAAACAGTGGTGAGCCGAATGGTCTGTACTGTGCTTCGTGTAACTTTCATCTTCTCTTGTCTAACAGTTGACGACACCAGCCAGAGTCTTTGATGAGTAAAGTACTATTTTAGAGATCTTAGTCTACAGTCAATTTAATGATCTATTTTTTTTTCAAAAATAAAACATCACTCTGACATTTCACATAATTGCTTCATTTGAGTCATTCCCTTCGAGAGATTAACTGTGCTCCCTAGGCAGTCTCACAATGGGAACTAGAACTGCAGGAGTGTTTTCCCTTATTCCACATGAGTATTTGAAGATTAACATAGTAGAGAGACATTCTATGATATTTATTCCCTGCTTTATTCACTCCACTGCTTTGGATTGTATAAAGTCAACATGGGCATGTGTAGTTGCAAGAATGCTACATAAGATATTAGGGAAGAATCATATGCCGAAGAACTAGTTGCTTGTTTGATTACAGTGGCCCTTTGACATTTACTTTAGTGTTTAACAGGCAGACTAATTTGTCAGCTCCTTTCAAAGGTTTGATTATAATTATATTACTATCTAAAATCATAGCTGCACTGCAGGGGATACATTTTTACAATATTTTGGTCTTCGGCCTCTTTTTTTTCTTTTTTCTTTACATGCATGGTAGGTAAACAGATGGAATAGTGTAGGCCTCAGGATATGTGGGCAGCCTAAGTGGGCATTTCCTATAGTGGTGCATGGCAGGTCCAGCTGGCACAACATAGGTACATGTTCTTGCCATGTCAGAATAGTGAGATTCAGTAAGAAACACACAAAAGAAAGTTTAAAACTTTTAAGTAAGAGAATGCAATGGAGTTGAGAATTATCACCGACTCTAGGTACAATGTGAAAACTGCGATGGCAATAACACCTCGTTATTTAATCAGTATGCGTTTTTTCAATCCTATTGAATAAACTATTCTAACCATTCCTACTATTCTTAATGTATGGTTATATGGAGTTTCAGTCCAAATTTATACTGACTGCAGTGTTAATAAGTGTCAATGCAGTAGCTTAAAGTATGCAGAGGATTCAACTCAGTTAAATGATGAGATGAGTCAGCTTCTTGATACACCTGGTATTCCAGAAGAATGTAACTACCTGTCCTATTTACCTGCTATATTAAGTGATCACTTGTAGTACTCTGAACAGCAGACAATAACCTAGAGCCAATGTGATTGAAAGAGAAAAGGTAGAAATTATCTTATTAAAGGAATTTAGGCTTCTGCTGAATCAGTGTTGGTCCATCTAGCGCCATATTGCTGCAGCAGAACTTCAAAGTAATTAGCTAGAAACAATGTGTTACTTTAATTCATTTCTTGCAGTAATTAAGGCATAACTAAATTGCAGTGTGATTATACCTTAACAAGGAACAACGTTACGATGTCTGCACTGTCATTGTAACAGTTTAACTACTTTTTATTTACTTTTACAATTTTATAGTTAGAGAACGTATATGGTCTTACTCTTTTAGTGTGCTTTGTACTGCAGGGCAGTGGCCCTCAGCACTTTTTAAAATGTAATACCCAGTAACCATGTAAGTTAACAGGAAAATAAAGAGACAGGAATAGATGTATGCTATTGTCTTCTCTGTATCAAGATGTGAGAAAGGAAAGGAAATGGGAAAAATGGGGACAAGGCCTTAAATGTGTTGCCTCTCAAACACAGGGAAAAGAGATGTGGCATGTATTTATTTGATTAAGCAAGTTTAATTGTATTATTTTTCTCCAAATAGCGCCTTTTTAAAGTGAGAGTGCCATGAAGTAGCAAAGGATCCTCGTCCCAAAAGGTTAAAATCTCTTTCTAAAGACAAATGTGAAATTTAAACCAAAATAGATGTAGGCATTTGATTACATCTTTGCTGCACAGACATTTCAGAACAGTCAAGACAGTCATGGTTATGGCTGCATTGGTTCATGTTTTGTAGGTACTAGTGTCTGATAAAGTAGAATGTATCTGTAAAACCTTATGCCAAAAGAACATTTGTTAGTTTTGGAAAGTTTTCTGGAGAATGGTTGTTTGTTTTTGGTAAAGTAGTCTAACACAACTAATACCACTCTATGAGTAATCTTATATGTGTGAGTCTGTATGTACATTTGTGTTGTATTTGACTTGTGCTGTAAATTGAGACTCATGTAAATAAGGAGAGGGTGTTTCATAAGGGATCACAGAAGATAAAGAGATATGTTCTAACAGAGCTGAGGTAAGCACAAAGTTAGTGTTTTACTTAACTCGCCACCAGTTTTAAAGAGGTTTAAAGTATAAAATATCAGAAATTTTTTTTCCAGGATACTAGAGAAATGTGTAAATGCTCTCTAGAAGGACCAGAACAGATAGTAACTGCTGATCCTAAGGGGGTTTGGCTGGGGTAAGCTGGTTTGCCATCAGATGACAGTTCCTCTTCAGAGAAGCACATAGACAGCATGCCAAGAACTGTGTTCTTCTGCTGTGCCTTCTCCAGCAGGCTTCCTTGCACATCAAGATCAAGAAAGGCAGCACATCTGATGGATCTTCTGTAGCCAAGCACAGAAGGCACAGCAGGAAAGGAAGCATATTTCCTGTATAGTAACTAGCTGCACTGAAAAAAAAGAAGCAAAAAAAAAAAAAGTCTGTGTTCAAAATCCCTACTGATTTCTCTCTTCCCACTCAGTCTTCTTGTGATAAACAGTGATTAAGAAGCCATAGGGTTCTTCAGCATTTTTACTGCGGCATGCTTGACACAGCTACCCTTTTGGCATTGTCTTAGCATTGTTGCTGTCTCCTCATGACGAAACCCTTCCATCCAGTCACAGCAAAATTCCAAGATGCCCTTTCTTTCTCCCTCTCACACATGCAAAAGAAACTCCTTCCTTCTGGCAACACTAAGGCTTTCTGCAGCCTCAGCTTATAAAACAAACCCAGCCTGGTCAACTTTTCTTATGCCAGAAATCCCACTCACCTCCTCCCTTTCTCACCCCTCTTAACTGCACAGGTGTGCTGAGAGACTTTTGCATTGTTCCTGAGACTTCCATTTACTTGTTTACTTCCGGAGAAGTGACGTAAATGGTGGTCATGTAAGCAGTGACTTGCCTGTATCCTCATATATTTAGGTTTGAGTTGGTATTGGCTCTTTTTACGTTTCCAGGTTTGTCAACACTACAGGCTGTTCTGGATACTGCAGCAGAAAAGAAATGGCAAGTGACTGCTATAAATGTGGGGAATATTAACAATGATAGAAAAGATGAGACATACCGCTCATTGTTTCAAGATTTGGAGTTGAAAAAGGAAAGGCAAGTAATTCTGGACTGTGAGCGGGATAAAGTCAACGACATTGTAGAACAGGTTTGCTACCCTCTATTTTTCAGTGTCTACCAATGTGAGCCTATGTGAAATGTAGCTCTTATTTATTACCAGGATTGATTTGTGTTTGGATCAGAGCTTGGAATGTTACTTTTTTACAAGCAATTTGCTCTCATTACTTCTTGTAATGGGGAAGAACCAATTAATTTTGTTACTTGTTTCTGTTTAATCAAAATTAACTTGTTATGGTTCTTCATAGCAACGTACTGATTTTAAAATTTTTAAAAGCATTTTTTGAAAAAATGGTTTTTAAAGAACCCTCCAAATGACCTTTCTGAATAAGATTTCAAGAGTAATTGAGTAAATAATACTGGTTTTACACACACACATATCAAAGTACATTACTTTTTAAAATTACAATAGCATTTCTCATTAAGCACCCCCAAAGTTACAATTTTATAGGTTTTTTTCATGGTTATTCCAAGCTCTGGTTTGTTCCAGTATTGGCAAATTCCAATATTAATAGCTACTGCTGCTGCTACTACCACCATTGATACTATTTTGCACACTTTGGAAATAATGGCAATACGGGTTTACCAAACAGAAATCCTGCTGATCAAATAAAAGCCAAATGCTTATTAACGTGTATAAAATTGTTGCATCAACTGTCATTTAAGTGGTAAAATGTGCTTCATATGAGTGGATGGTATTTCTGTTTGCATACAGGAGAGGAAGGTTGCTACTACCCATTGATTTTCATACCCAGCTTCAGTACCTTGCACTGCCTTGTATGACATGCCATAAAGTTCTGTGAAACTCAGCAATGGATATGGAATACAAGGAGCTGTGATGGGAAGAGGCAATAGAAGGGTCCATTGTTTTTTTAAAAAAGCATATGTTCACAAAATATCCACATGTTTGCATCCACAGCAGGACACAAATGAGACTCCTTTTCAGCTAGGGCACAAACTGAATGCGTAGACTGAATGGCTCATGCAGAGCGTCTTGCTTCCATCCTTACTTCTCAAAGCTGAAGACCATTACTTTGGGTACTTCAGCTGATGAGGATCTATAATGAAGGCTAATGTGTACTTTTCCTTCACACACACACACACACACACACACACACCCCTTTTAAAGATTACATATATTATGGATTTCACGTGGGAGACAGGCAGGATATAAATAAATAAATATGAAAATTACACCAATCATTACTGTCAAAAACAGACTAATACAAACTACTAACAAACTGCAAACAAAAGAAAATAGCTACCAGAATAGTAATTAACTAACCAGCTAAATACTAACTAACTCACAATTCAGACACAAGCACAAATACAATGGAAAAAAATACAAAAAACAAAATCATACATACTATTACATAAACTACAGATCTGTCCAAAAGTGACTTCCAACTATCTTTTCTGCGGTGATACACATGTATCCTACAGTTTCACCTAACTCTTTATAAACTCGATATTAGATATTAGATGTCTAACGTGTCTTGATAATCAGAGATTGCAGGCCTCAACTTCATAATGAAACACAGCGGCCTTTGCATATATTTGATCAACAGTTTATTAAAAGACACCCAATTGGATCCTCACTACCTACTTATGCTATAATAATTGGAGTATATAGCCCATTTAGTTTCACCAACATTAAAGGACTAAATCTGCAAGAAACCGTATACTTCAGCTGCTTGCAGAACAGGTTGCATTTCTTCAATAATGATTAACACCTTCTTTTCCTAGGAGATACCAGCATGGGCGATTTCTCTTATAAGCGAAAATATTTTTCAATGACAGGTCATAGGAGATTTCAGAGACAGATATAAAATGGCTCGACTATGGATTGGCATTGCGGTTTATTTTACCATAGTACAGCATGTTCCTGAGAAATAGGAACAGTAGCCAGGCCCTCTTCCAGAATTCTATAAGAGGTTCAGACAGACAAGTCTGAATTCTCTACTCCATCCTAGTTTTCTATTTTTAATTTCTAGTTGCTGGTAATCCTCCAGTAGTTCCTAGACATCTGACCACTAGTGATATTTTAAAAAAATTGAAAAGTTTGGCCCATCAAGACACATTTTTGCATCTTAGGACTTTAAAAAAAGTTTGCAATGAAAACAAGGTTTTCTGAAAAAATTACTGTTTTCTGTGCAACCTCATTTTTTGCTCAGAAATGTTTTGTATGCAAAAATAGAGGATTTTCACAAATAATGTTTTTGCAAAAAAAAAAAAAATGTTGAAACATGAGCAAAAACCATTCTGATTTACCCCAGGGAATGAAATAAATAAAGATATCTGTCTCTCAAGAGCACCGAATTTAGTCATTTCTTTCTGGGTTGGCTTTTTAAAGGTTTCCCTTTCAGGTTTTCTGTTCATGTTCTATTTTTCTACTTCAGAACTCACCCAAGTATGCCATCTCTCCCCCTCCCACTCTTGTGCCCCAGTCCTGTTGGCATTTGATTTGAGAGTAATGACTCAAGGCTATGGCTTGGAGTCATGCAATTAAACTCACTTGTTGGACCATGACCTGAGTTTCACATGTATTGTTATCATCTGTGGGACAAGATTTTGTGCTAATCTGAAGACTCATATTGATAGCAGCTTCTGGGCAAGGTGTAAAAAAAGATGCAATACATTTTGGAAGGAAAATAGGGTTAGAAATTTCTTTAGTAAATAAATTTTTTCTCAAAGACTTGACTGTATGCCTCAAGAAAGTTAAGTATACTTTTGCTCTTCGTTGCCTATGATCAATGTTCAAGTTCCACTCCCTATATATAAGTTCCAACCAAAAGTCCCATGTGAAGTGTTCGGAAACTTCAAAATGCCACTACCAGAATATTTCCTGTGGTGTGCCTGACAGAAAATGTAACCCGGATTCTATTCCAATTTTCTTGATTGCCTATTTGTTTCTGAGTCCATTTGAAAGATCTAATTTTTTCCCATATAAATCCTAAATCAATGGTGGGCAACTGACACAATTTAGAGGATAGCATTGGATTGCTTGGAGGGTCTGTACTACCCCACTGCATCCCCTACTTGTGATACTTTTTCAAACATTTTTCTTTTTTTAAAGAACCCTCAAAAGTCCCCATGTATGCTCTAGGAGTTTTTCCCCTTCCCTTCATGGGCTGTTCTATGCCCAGAGGATGCCTTTTTTAAAAAAGCAGAAAGTAATCAGAAAGTGACTTCTGGTTTACTGTTTCTGTTAAATAGCATGGGGGCCATAACAAAATCCCACCTGCCACCACTGCCTAGAGGATGCAAGAGGCATTGTGAGTTTAATATTTTTCAGTTGATTGTGGAGGAGGGGAAAGTTCATCAATATCTCATTAGGGCCTTTGGGGAGGGACACATGGACTGCTTTTCCTCTATTCCTACTAAAATAACTGCTTTATCCTACAGTGACTTTCTTGTTTAGTCAGGAGAAAACCAGAAGTTTGGTTGCATATATTTCCCACTATTCACCTACTGGGTCGTTTAGACATGTGCCTCTCAGTACTGAGAAATTTAACATGGAATGTCAGAACTCATAAAGCTCACCTGGCTCCATTATTGCTTTATTTGCACAACATAGTTACGATGTGCTTATTTCAGAGGGCCACAAGGGATTGTATAATTTGCTGATAGTTATGTAGCTTGTGTGCTGTTACTTGCTATTGTTGTTGTTTTTGTTGCATATTATTCTACAGTAGTAGTGGCAGCAGAAATATCTATCTCTCTGTGAATCTGTCCACCTATCTGTCTCAACTATGAAATATATGGGTGTGTGCACATGCTTTCAAGTCACTTGTTGACTTCATGACAACCCCATGAATCTCCTAGCATTTTCTTAGCCAAGGAATACTCAGATGTGGTTTTGCCCATTCCTTCCTCTGAAATACAGCCTCCTGCACCTAGTGTTCATTGGCAGTCTTCATCCAAGTACTAATCAGAGCTGGACTTGCTTCACTTCCAAGATCAGATGGGATCTGGTGCCTATAGCATATCTAGGCAAAACCACCTGAGTATTCCTTGCCTAAGAAAACTGTATGAAATACATGGGGTAGTTATACACCCACAGACACACACGGATATGATTATATAAGTACCCACCTTGGATTTTTTTTAGGGGGGAGGGGAAAGTAAGGAAAGGTAGGTGTCATCCCAGGAGTAGGATGACACAGAAATAAATAGATAATAAACATTTCAATAAATGAGTGATATTTGGAAAAACTACCCAAATACATTGATCACAATCCACTAGATGAATTTCCTTGGTGAATGCTAATGGAGTGAATAGGTGATGTATTTGGATTATATCAACTGTGAAATCATCTTCAGAATTGGCACTGAAGACCTGTTTTTCTTGATATCTAAAATTTACATCCATATTTTTAATCTTCAAAGAAATCCATTTCCTGTTGTATTAACTTGTACTTTCAGAAGTTTTACAGTAGAACCACTTCTTGATCGCTAAGGTCAGGACTCAGTGGTGTACTTTTGCAGGATTTCATGGCTTCTAGCAAAATCAGTGATAGCTCTCCCTCCTATTTTCCCCTGTGTACCCAAAAAACTTCCTCAATTTTCAGTGCACATGGGAGAGAGAGGAAGAGAAAGTCTGGATTCTGCCAGTGGAAGCAGTGGAAAGCAGTGGAAATAGATTGTTGTATCCTAGGCTCATCACTTTATTAAATACCTTTCATAGTATCTTCTTATCCAAAGAAAATGAGTTATATGGTTTCCTTACAGGTTATTACAATCGGCAAACATGTAAAAGGATACCACTACATCATTGCAAATTTGGTAAGTCAATTTAACACTAATACATATATTTATGGTTGGCATCCTGTTAGGAAATTACTCCATTGTAAAATGACTTACAACCATGTAAAGCTGAATTGTTCCACTGTCCAGTGCCCATCAGCAACATGGCTGGTGTGCAGTGGTCCCAATGTATCATTTCTCCTGAAGTGGAGCAAGTCCCAATATGAAACATGTCCTGTTGCACAATCTAAACCCCTGTTGTACAACAGAACATCCTCTGCAGTGCCCCATTGTGCCTTTGTTGCAATTCACTAGCATGGTGACATATTGTGTCAGCAAGGCAGCTCTATCATTGTAAGGTTATGCATGGTAGCCTCTGATGCAACCAACATTTTCACAGTTCAAAGAACTTTATATGGGATGAATGTTATAATTCATTAAAAGATGGTAATTTTTTGTCTACAACCAAAGAAAAAGGAAAGGAAAAATGAGGCAACTCCCCATTTTGTGTGCACGGTGAATAGGGATTTTTTTTACACCCTTTCATTTCACTTTTCATTTCTCCATCTGCCTCCTTTTTCTAATTTTTAACATTCATACATATTTTTCACCGATCTGCTCCATGTGGACTTTTCACATTCTGCCATTTCTCTTTCCTTTCCTTGCACATTTTTTTTTTTTTTTCTCTCTCCACCACCACCTCACATAATACATGCATTTTTCATAGTCTTGTGATCCTAAAGAGACTGATATGGAAGAAAATTGCACACTTAGCCACATTATTTAGGTCAAGAAGAGGGAGTATGTGGCCCTCCATATGTTGTGGGACTGCATCACTCATCATCCTTCACAATTGGCCATGCTTGCTATGATATATAGGAAATGAGTCAACCACATATGAAGGACTACACATTTCCCACCTCTAATATGCTGGATCCTGGGGTTTCAAAATAGCTCATCATGTTGACACCTCCACCTGCAAATAAAATTTCTTGTTGATGCGGGTATTCTCTATCCAGAGGCAACGACCTTATTTGAAATTGAATAGAACCCATTTCCATGTAGATTCATTAACAGCATAATCTATAAGGTATCAAAATGAAAGGACAATGAATTGAAATGAGTTTGTGCCACCATGTTCCTATTTTGAAGTAAAATGTTTTAAGTCAAGTATTTAATAACACTGGTTAATGCACACGTTTCAGTAACAGTTGAACAAAACTCTGCTGAGATAGTTTTAAAATGTAGTAGATGCTGTAGAAAATATGCTTTTCATGCAAAGATTCCAGGTTTAGTCCCCAACATCTCTGGTAGACCTAGAAAATACTCTTATGGACTGTCAGTCTGACTCACTAAAACATTGTGCCCATTTGGCTGCTATTGTTGTTTTATGATTTTGCATTAGGCTTCAGATATTTGGTGAACTCCAGCAGATAATCAAAAATATAACCCTATTGCTTACAATGGCCAGGCTGCAAAGTGTGTGTATGTGCACATACATACACACACACACACATACACACACGCACACACACACACAGGGCCCCACCCCACATCTTCAGGTCTTGTTGATCAGTCCCTTTCACACTACACAATTATACACTGATGGTTCCACTTTAAGTGCTATTGCTGCATCCTGTGGAATCCTGGGGTTTGTAGTCTAGTGAGGCACTATGGCTCTTTGGCTTAAAATTCTAAATGTTATGTACCTTAAAGTCAACTCTGACTTATGACAACTCTTTCATAGGGTTTCCTGGCAAGATTTATTTAGAGGAGTGTGACTTGCCAAAGATCTATGGCTTTGGGTTTCTATGACTTTTGTAAAGATTCATACCCTGGTATTCCAGAGCAGGGTCCTTGTCCAGCATTCAAACCACTGCACCATGCTGGATCTTGAGAGAATTCTAAATACCCCATAAACTAAAAATCCCAGGATTCCATAGGGTGGAACCATGGCAGTTAAGGGAGAATCAAAACATAGGCCCTTTTCGCACGGGCTTTCTGTCGCGCGACAGCCCCGTGAGCCTCGCGGGAGTGGGAGCGTTGCTCTGCACGACACACTCCCACTTCTGCCATGCTCATGGGGCTACAGCGGCGCGATCGTGGGGTTTTTTTATTTTCGCCTCAAAGCGAAAATCACCCGCGCTCGCGCAATGCTCCCGGTGCCCAGGCACACTTACCTCCTGTGCGGAGTGTCGGGGAGGCGGCCGGGTTGCACTTCCTTCCCTCCGCCCCTGCGGAAGGAAGGGGCGGGGCGCTAGCACGACGGACGCAACACCTCCTGCTTCGCGCGCGCGGGGGGGGACGGACACAAGAGCCTCCTGCTTAGCCCGGGAGGGAGGGCGGCTCGCGCGAGAAGCCTCCTCCGGTGCCGCTTCCCCCTCGTTCCTTCGCGTGCGGAAGGAAGGAGGGGAAACGGCAGCCTCCCGGAGGAGCCTTCTCGCGCGAGCCGCCCTCCCCCGCTCGCGCAAGAAGCCTCAATGCGAAAAGGGCCAGAGTTTTGTATTGTGAATGGGCTCCCAGTGTAAAGGAAAACCATATTTTTATATATATTTCAAGTACACATGTCAAATGTGCATGTTAACTCAGCTTGTTCCTTCTGTTCTCCTCACTGAAATGTGGCTGAAATGTTAGATAACTGAGCAACTGACCAATGTTTCCCATTCCCAGGGATTTAACGATGGTGATTTATCAAAAATACAATTTGGTGGGGCCAATGTTTCAGGATTTCAGATAGTGGACTACGATGACCCCTTGGTGTCAAAATTTATACAGCGCTGGTCAACTCTGGAAGAAAAAGAGTATCCAGGAGCACACACTAGTACAATAAAGGTATTCTACTTTGCTTCTGTTTTTGGAACAATATATACTGTGGAAATGGTTGTTGGTCATTGTTGTTGAAATCTTAGTAATGTATTTTTGATGGATAGCTGTGCTAATCTATTCTAGTTGCGGGGATGGGAGGGAACCCTATAGCAAAATGTTATTGTGGCATGAACTTTCACAGACTAGCACCCACTTCATCAGATGCAGAAGGTGTCAACCTCAGTTGATATATATAAAGATAAGCAGTAGTTCTGTCACATTTCTAGGCAGATTACAAAATTACAAAAATAAAAATACTTAGTTTTACAATAGTTACAGATGAAAATATTGTTTTGCCAATATCATAAAATGGGTCATCATTTTTTTTGTAACTTGAAAATCCACCCTAACTTCTGCTAAGTGGTTGTATAGACCAGAAATTTATTAATCCCATGAACAAACTTCACAATTCAATTTGCACAACTAAAATATAATGCAAATTGATTTACAGAATTCAATTTACTAATAAATTCTACTTTAGCAGTTAATGCTAGAAAAGAAGGAACAGTAAGACTATGAGTAATTAGCCTGTTTTATGGGGCAAAAGAAGCTAGGCCATAATGTGCCATATATGTGACTAATAACAGAGAAAGTGGCAATAAAACTCAGCACACTGTCAAGGAGTTAGTGATGAAAGGGGAAAGTAAAAAGAGAATGACCTGTGATATTAGCTTCAGTGATAAGGTCTTGGTTAGGCTGCTTCTAGCCAGATGCTGTTTTGAACTATCTCATATTACACATGTTCATAAGATTGATATATATAATATTAAAGATAATTATCCACATCACCACAGTCAGTGAGACTGTATTCTCTTTGTTAGAATACAAAGGGGTTTGGACTCGATGGCCCCTTCTCTCCCAGCTCTGTGATTCTATGGCTACATTCAAAACCTGAATTCTTCAAAACCAGGCTCTCCTTTGTAATAACGACAGGCAGTATAGTGTAGTGGTTTGAGCACTGGGCTATGACTCTGGAGACCAGGGTTTGACTCCCTGCTCAGCCATGGAAACCCTCTGAGTGACCTTGGGCAAGTCACATCTCTCAGCATCAGAAAAAGGCACAGGCTACTCCCCTCTGAACAAATCTTGCCGACTTTCGGTTGTAATGTCGGCGCAGATGGCAACCTGAGTTGGACAGTCCCAGGTTGTCGCTGAACCTGAGGAGAGGAAACATCATAAGATCCCAAAAAGGGGGTCAAGAAAAATCCCCCTGGTAAAGGGGATCCAGAGCAGCTCACGGAGCCAATGATTGACCCAGCGATGATGAGGTGGGAGAAGAAGAGTCGTTAGTGGGCGGGATCAAGTTGGCAGAGCAGATGCCATCGGGCTCAGTTGAGGGAAACCTGCCTAGCACCGGCAACAACTTTGTTTTTAATCTACAAATAAGACTGTGAGTACCCAAGTCAAACCAACATCTGAACCTAAGAATCAACCCCCCCGTCCCAATATTAATAAAAAATGCAAGAATCAATATTATAGATAATGAAAGAAGGGAAGAAGTGCAATTTACGCCAAGATGCATGTGGGTGAAATGAAAGGACAGACCGAAAAGGAAAGTGCAAGAACAGCGAAAGAAGGAAAATAAATAGAACTGTTGTTTTGGACATATGAATATATTTGAATATTGAAGGTTTTAGGAGACTAAGGACTGACAAATTTTTAACCTTTAAAGATCTATCGGAGGTGACCTTTTGGACTTACGAGAGCAGAATAGAAAGCAACATGTAGAAAGAGGAGGCGAACGTAGTGGCGGAGGATTAGTGGAAGTAGTAGACTAAAAAGAAAGTGCAAGAGGAAGAAAGGATTACCGCTGCCGGGCAAAGCTGATCTAGAATTACAAGGGAGAAAGACTATAAATAAAATATAAAAAGGGAAAAGAGACTTGGACTTAACTTGTAATATAGACTAAAGTTTGGGGACTGTAGAAAAGAGAAAGGGAGATCTGAGACTGGATGGCAAAGACAGTTTGGAACACTGCTGCCGCCGCTGTTTGAAATATTGGAAAGACATTGTTTAGAACCCACTGAAAAGGAAAGAAAAAAAAGGATGTTGCTCAGATTTAGAGATTGAAGATATTACAGAACTTATGTTAAATGACTTTTGCGGGGTGGTAAAGACATCGATTGGAAAAGAGGAGAAGAAACAAAGCAGATCAATTTTGAAGAAGGAAGAAAAGAAAAAGGGAAAGAGAGAGAGAGAGCGAGACAAGCACCTAGCAAGGAGGAAAAGTAGAAGAAATAACTGAAAGAAGTACATTTGAAAGTATAAGAGATGGTGGCCGACTATATTAGAAAGGAATAAAAGGGGAGGTAGATTATTGAGAGGGGAGGGAGTAGATGGGTGAGGTAGTAACCCCTAATATAAATCTAGTCAGTGGGTACCTGAATAAGAGTCTGTGTGTTGGTGTGTGTGAGAGAGTGGGATATTTAGTTTAAAAAGTAGCAATCAGAATAAATTGCCTTATGGGATTGTTCATTGTTATTCATAATTGAAAAAAGGAATATAAAGTATATATTCATTTTTATTCTTATCTCTCATTTTCAAAGATTTTACATATATTAGTATAAATATATATATAGATATATATACAAACTAATTAATGTATAGATAAATAATTAAGGTTGTGGTTTTTTTCCTTTTGTTATACAGACATAAATGTAATCTACAGTAATTTATATTGATAAGAATTCATTTAAATGGATTTGAGTTTTGTTATAGCTTACAATAATTTGAAAAACTGAGGAATTAATCAGAAAGGGAATTGAATATACTGCATTGACTATACTGAATATATTCTATTGAGTATCAAAGATATTGAAAATATATTGTATTGAGTATTGAGGATATTGAGAAGAATATAGAGTATTGAGTGTACTGAAGATATTGAGATATTGAGTATGATATGATATTGATATATTGAAGATAATGAATTTGATGGGATATTGATTATATTATATTGATTATATTGATCATATTAGTCAGATGATGAATATATTTAAGGAATTAAATGATTTAATTGGAAGTGTAATATATAAGGAAATAGATAACTAGTAAAGGAAAAGGTGAATTAGCTTAAGAAAGTATATTTATAGTTACAGATAGACATATATTTTGGGAAATAGTCATTGTAGACACATAAAATTTGTTAACGTTTATTAATTAATTTATGCTTTGTAGACCTTTGTAGACTGAGGAAATAGCAGAACTGTAGAATAAAACAGATAAATATTAGAATATTGGTAGTTAAACACAGATTGAAGATTGTAGAGTGAAGAATAAATATAGTCCTATAGATTCATAAGATAGAAATTTGTTAGAATATTGAGATATCAGTGTTGAGTTTTTGATATGAAAGCATTATAAATATAAGAGAGGTAAGAAAGGAAAACAAGGAAGAAAGGCCAGGGAATGAGAGGGTGAAGAAGACCAGGAAGGGAAGAAAAAGGAAATAAGATAAGGGAAGGAGAAAAGAAAGAAGTTAGAGGCAGAGAGAATAATAAGAGCAAGAATTCAAAGTAGACAAAAACAAGGAATATAAAATAGGAAGATATGGCATTGGGACAAAAGAAGACAGTCCAGTTGCAACTACAAACCCAAATCCAAACACAAGGGAGAAGACCATCATTTGAAGGTAAAGCAATAGATCCCAATATCAGATTTCTTGTGGAGGAAATTCAAAAACTGAGAAGTGAAATAAAAGAAGAATTAAAAGAGATACGAATAGAAATGAAACAAGATTTAAAAAGAGAAATGGAAAAGTTGAATACAAATTTGAGAAAACTAACTCAAGATATAGTAATTATAGATAAAAAAGAAGAGGCACGTAAAGAGAAGACTCAAAAAATAAAAGAAGAAACAATGAATATAAGGAAAGATCAACAAAAAGATAGAGAGACATTAATGAAATTAGAATTAAGAAGTAGAAATAAATGTTTGAAAATTAGAGGATTATCAGAACAAAAAGGCGAAAATTTATATGAGAAAGTAACTGAAATGCTACAAACATTTCTAGGACAAAGAATTGGAAAATTTGAATTGGAAATAGATAAACTGTTTCATGTGGATTCACCAATTGCAAGAAAGAAACAATTACAGTGCGACATAGTTGTTTAGTTTACAAGAGAAAAGACAAAAGATTTGATACTAGATCAAAGTTGCCAAAATAAATTGGTAATAAATGACTCTGAGATTCAAATATTTAAAGATATTCCAGCACCAATTCTAAGACAAAGATGAGAATACTCCATCTTAACAAGACAACTACCAAGGTTAAGTATAAGATATAGATGGGAATTTCCAGAAGGGATTTTTTTCTACTTTAAAGAGAAACCGTAGAAGATATCTTCGATAGAACAAGCTAAAGATTTTGTAGGAAACATTTTCAAGAAGATAGTTCAAAAAGAGAAGAAGGAAAAAGGAAAGACAGACTTATAAAGAATAGTAAATACAACACAGGAACTTTTACTCAAGAAGGAGAAGATCAAAAACAAGACCAAGAACAAGAAAGGGAAGAAATCATAAATATTTCAGACCAAGAAGAGGATTTACAAAGATGAACAGAGGAATTACTAACAGATGTTACTAATTAAGAACAAGAACAATAAAAAAATGGGAAGGAAAGAAACCAGTGATGAGAACCAGAAAAGAATTAAGTGCTCAAAATTACAAACTAAACTGGTTCCCATACAGACAACTAAAAGAAAGATTCTCAATTGATAATAAATTTGTGGGATTTGAAGAAAAAGAGAATAAGTTAGATGGAATTCTTCTGGGAGACCAAATTAAAAGAATTTCTAAATTATAGAAAGAGTTATTATCAACAGAATTAGAAGCAAAACAGATAAAAAAACCTATGATAAAGTGGGCACAAAATATTGGATATAATATAGAATTGACTAAATGGGAGAAAATATGGACTAAAGACATCAAATTTACATTGTGCTTGAATCTGAGAGAATTTTTTTACAAAATGATGTATCATGGGTACATGACACCACAAAAATTGAAGAAGATAACTCATAAAGGAAATGGACAATGCTGGAAATGCGGGAAAGTGATTGGAACATATTACCTTATGTGGTGGACATGCCAAATAGCAAGGAAATGTTGGAAGGGGATACATGATTCAATTACAAGGATTCTGAATATAAAATATGAAAAGTCTCCAGAAATATACTTATTGAATATAATTGGACAAGAAAGTTTGAGAACAAAAAAGAAAGTCATATTGTGCTTGGTCACAGCAGCAAGGTTATGTTGTGCACAAGGTTGGAAAAGAAAAGAAGCAACCTCAATAGAAGAATGGAAACTAAAAATGTCAGATCTATTGGAAATCGAGAAGTTGTCAAACTCAATGAAAGGAGCATCAAACCAACAGTTTGAAAGGAATTGGAAGCCGGTTACAGAATGGGTAAAAGGAAGGTAATTATAGTAATAGGATAGATAATAAGATAAATATGATTTAGTAGCTGTGGATTAAGAGGGGGAAAAACAGAAGATTTATAAGGGGGCATTAGAGAAAGTGTACTAGATAATTAACAACAGTAAATATATAAGTAAGTAAGAATTTTTTTTTGGTTTCAAGAATTTAAATGTACAACATTATAATCTAGACACACAACAATAAAAAGATAATACATAAATTGTAGGTTCGGTGGAAACATTGGAAAGCAGGTTAGACTTGAAGAAAGCACAGAAAAAAGAATAGTAGGTAGGAGGAAGGGGAGGGGAAGGGGGTAGGAAGAGAGGAAATTGGGAGAGAAGTAATATCGAGATAAACATTAAAGGAGGAGAGGGATATGGGAGGGAAAGGGATAGAGGTTTTAAAATATATATTCAAAAAGATTTAAATGTCAATAATTGCAGTAACTATATGTAGGAATGTACATAGAAATCCGTACATTATTGATAAAGAAATTAATTGTGTAAACAATGTATGAGATGAGATTTATATTTGGAATTATATTTTAACAAAAATTATTTAAAAAAAAAAAAAGAACAAATCTTGCCAAGAATACCCATGATAGACCATAAACTGGAAATGACTTGAAGGTACAGAACACACATAAATTGGATAATGGTGTAGTTGCCTACTGTGAGAATAGACTTCTCAGGTTATTTTTACAAGCATGTAATTTTTCTTCAAGAATAGCAAATATGTTCAGTTCTTTATACAGATTACTTAATTCATAATATCCTTGAAATGAACCTTGGACAAAAGGGAGTCCACATGGGAGAATTACCCAACTGAGAAATCTACTTCCCTCACACTGCCTATGCCCATGTGTGAAGCTGGAAATGTCACCATGTGAAGCTGGGATGTATATTCCAGCGTGTTATGATGTATATTCCAGCCTGTTATTAATTTTAGCTGTTAATTCATCTTCGCTGCCACCACCCATTGAATTTTTAATAATACCTGGAAAGTACAATGGGACACTATCCAGTACATGTTAATCCCTAAGTTTAAGGATCTTCCTTCCCCCGCCCCCAGTCTATCTAGCGCTGGCGTGGGAAGGAGAGAAACAGGGTCTTTTACAGAAAGTATTTATTAAAGGTATGCAAATGAACAAGGCAAATTAACACACATGGGAAGCTCCCTCCTCCCAGGCACGCTTAGTTACAAGTAGTTACAAAAAGAACAGATATAAAAGCACAGATACATTCTTTAGATCAGCCAGCTCCAAAATAACCAAAAAAGTCCCTAACGCAACTAACTGCTTTAGTGTAGTACTCACAGATGGTTCTCAGGCTCAGATGTTCTACAAGGGGCGGCGAGGCGAGTTCCTTTGTTGTTTCTTTGTTATTCCTTTGTTATCTCTCTCAGCCACATGGCCTCTCAAGAAGTTTTATAACTTCTCCTTGGAAGCATCTCGAAGCATCTTGAAAATGTCCACCTCTTACCTTTTTGATTGGTCAGTTCTCACCCTATGACTTGTGATGCTGACCCACATGACCTATGATGTAATCTAATCCCAACACCTCATTAACCCTTGGTTTACCTGAAGAGGGAAGTGTCCCCCTTTTAGCTAAGTCTAGATAATGGAAAGCCCCATTATCACACCATAAGGTCAAAGGTACACAGAAGTAGAAATACTAAAGCTCTGCCTCATAATACGGTTCTACAGATATTTGGCATTGTGGACTCAATAACATGCTAAGTTTGAAGTTTCCATTCAACACATTTCCACAACGAAATATAAAGAGCAATTTCCTGTGGTAAGCATAAGAAGCACTGAAACAAGATTGGCGTAAATGAAGTGTTTATACAGAGATACTAAATGAAAGAAGCCATTTCCAACTTACTCCCCAAGATCACTAAAGAGGGAAAAAGCCTTCCTTTGGACTTCTTCAAAGTCCATTTTCCTGACAGTGTATTTTTCAAGGTTGTACCTGAACATGTTTTTTCTTTTTCAAAAACACCTATGATTTATTAAAGTACTGGAGTTGTAAAGAATCGAACACCTAACTCTATCCTTGGGCTATTGTAGTTTATTGCTACTGCTGCAGTTAAGGAAAAAGAAAGGCAAGGGCCAATTCAGTTACAATCTGCCATCATTAAGCCGTGACCGCGTTCCTAGCCTGCACCATGTTTGCCAATGATTTTGCAGATAGATTGATACAGACTTACTCAGAAAAAAAAATGATGGTGTTGTATGTTGCTCCCCTGTCCCCGCAAGAAAAGAGATAATATTTTCTGCATTTTGTGCAAACTATCTCTGCAGAAAGCTAGTCCCTTTTCTGTGAAGATCCGCAAATAAATACAGTGCTAATCACAAAGCTATGAACAACCTATTCATTGTTTCTACTTTTACTAGTCCATGTGACAATAGAATAGTTTATCAGATTTTTCAGTTTCACGTATTTTAGAGAAAAAGTACAAACAAACAAAAACCTCTTGTGAAAATGCAGAAAATCTCTGTGGACTTCAGAAACATTCTTGTTGTCTCACAAGTAGGGGAAATCATAAGAGCTGGCAGGGGTGTAGTTGCAGGAGAATCAAAATAGTGGCTTGCCCCCAAATATGAATTCTCCTCCAGTGAAATTTTCCTTCAGTGCCTGCATTTCAAGCATTGCAGTAACTTAAAATTTCAGCAGAGCATTTAGAAATAACTGTGTATGCATCAAAAGAAAAAGGGCAGGTAAAAATACCAAGAAATGCAAAGATGGTAGAGTTCTGGGTGTGAATAACATCACTGCATAAAGGCCTCTCTTCACTCAAACTGTAAAAACTGATGAACTATAGTGATTTGCTTTTTCACCCTGCTGTCTCCCCAATTAGATTTCTCAATGTAGCAATATGCCCTTAGCTCGTGGGCTGCAGCTGTTTTTAAGTGTCCGTATTTCTTGCAGCTGTCGTAGAGTCATAGCCATGAAAGAGGTGACCCTTTAGTGCCTGCAGTTTCAGGTGCAAAGTTTCTAGCAGCGAATATAAAAGAGGAAGGAAGTCAAGGGAGTTCCTTCACTTTAACTAGGAGGACTGTAAAGAGAGTAGCCAAAATTTCATTCCCCTAGAAGAGCTTATGAACCATTAAAACAACTATCTATGGCTCTTTTCTCATTATCAATACATTTCTATTGTGGTGAAGGGTTGTTGTTTTGTTTTTTAATGCAGCCTCACAGTAATTATGGGGAAACCAGATGTTCAAAGCAGTTTTCATTAATGTAGAAGCAATTTTATTATACATCCATAGTTGTTTCCTTTTTCTGGTTTATTTTGACCTTTAGGTTAACTGAAAGCAATGTTTATTTAAAGTGGTGTATAAAGTTTTTTTTAGAGTGTGTTTCCCTTTCTCAATGGAGAGAATATATTATAACTTAAAAGAAATAACAAAATAAATGTTATTTATATCGAATTGATTGTAAAATGATGTGTGTGGAACTCCTTCACAGTTCTCTCTCAGGTCATAGATTTCTCTCTGAATAGCCCAAGGAGTGCAAATATGAATACAGAATAGATGGAGGGACTGAACTGGGAGAGGTTTCCTTTTGCTTACTTCAGGCATATTCCATCCAATGTATTTCTGGAGATGAACCGAGATGAAAAAATAGGTAAATCAGTTACACTGAATGTTTTGCAGAGCAGTGAAATGTAAAACTAGGAAGCATCAATTGGGATATTTTTTACTGTTCAGATACTCTCCAGCTGTGTTTCACATTCCAAATATTTTGAACTCTGGTTCCCAGAAGCCCCAGCAGAATGGCCGATGGAAATGGATTATAGGAGTTGTAGTCCCAATGTTCCCACCCCTGTTCAAGATAGTCCAAAGTGATGAAAGAGCCTGGAGAACTCTCAACCCCTTCCTAAGCCAACCAGCTAACAATTTAGTTGCAGTGTTGGTGGCCTGGACAGTGTCATTTGTAGCCCTACTCATTTCTAGGTAAATAAGTAGGAAGGATTTTGTTTGTTTGTTTATCTTTTGTTTATCTTTGGAAGTTTGGGAAAATGGAACGGAGAATCTGCTAAGTCAGAAAAGGAAAGCAAAGGGGGGTAAAATGATTTGGGAAGAATGCTTCTTTATATCATGGTATCTTCATGCTCCTGCCCCTCCCTGTGTCCTTATTTACATACACTCCAACATTTAACAGATGAAAACCAGGACACATGTGGCCAAGCAACATCAGAGTGTGATAAAAATGGCAAAAGTGATTAATGAAGAAGAATGAGCAAGCCAGAATGACAATGACTTGAATGAAGGAGTGGAGGGCATGCTGATCAAATTTGCAGATGATACCAAATTGGGAGGGGTTGCTAATACACCAGAGGACAGGATCAAAATTCAAAATGACCTTGACGGATAGGAGAGCTGGGCCAAAGCTAACAAAATTAATTTCAACAGAGAGAAATGTAAGGTCCTGCACTTAGGCAGAAAAAACGGAAGGCACAAATATAGGATGGGGGACACGTGGCTGGATAGCAGTACATGTGAAAGGGATCTAGGAATCTTGGTGGATCACAAGCTGAACATGAGTCAGCAGTGTGATGTGGCAACCAAGAAAGCCAACATGATTCTTGCTTGCATCAATAGGAGTATGGTATCTAGATTGAGGGAGGTAATGGTACCACTCTATTCTGCATTGGTTAGGCCTCATTTGGAATACTGTGTCCAGTTCTGGGCACCTCAATTCAAGAAGGATGTTGACAAGCTGGAACATGTCCAGAAGAGGGCGGCCAAAATGGTGAAGGGTCTGGAAGCCATGCCCTATGAAGAACGCCTTAGGGAGCTGGGTATGTTTAGTCTGCAAAAGAGAAGGTTAAGAGGGGACATGATAGCCATGTTTAAATATTTGAAGGGATGTCATGTTGAGGAGGGAGCAGGCTTGTTCTCTGCCACTCCAGAGACTAGGACAAGGAGCAATGGATTCAAGCTGCAGGAAAAGAGATTCCACTTGAACCTCAGGAAGAACTTCCTGATGGCCAGAGCTGTCTGGCAGTGGAATATGCTGCCTTGAAGTGTGGTAGAGACTCCTTCTTTGGAGGTTTTTAAGGAGAGGCTGGATGGCCATCTGTTGGGAATGCTTTGATGGGTGTTCCTGCATAGCAGGGGGTTGGACTTGATGGCCCCTGGGGTCTCTTCTAATTCTATGATTCTATGAAAACAGCCAAAAAAGGGAGATGACAGACGATTAATTGGAGCTGGCCATGACAAATTGACACACTGGGAAGATACAGTTCTCCCTCCACATTTTCAGGTTTCACTCTCGTGTTTTTGATTATTTGTGGTACTTTGCCTCCGTCCATTCTCCCCCTCCCATTCCTTGGTAGGGATGGTGGTGCAGGAGAGTGAAGGGGAGGAACGATGGTTTGTGCGATCTCTGCCAGCCTCTGTGAGTGCGATTGCTCCAGCAGGTGGGGGTGGAAGGATGAAGGGGAGGACAAATCTTTTCCTCCTTGTGGCCATCTCCGACCCTCCACTGCAGATGCAATTGCCCCAGTGATAGCAGGGGGGAGATGCAGAGCAGCCTACTTGCCATCTGCCCACCTGGAGCAATCGCCCCAGCTGCAGTGGAGGGGATGGCGACTGGGGAGGATGGCGACTGGGGAGGAAAAAAGTCTTTTCATACCTGCTCTCCATATGCCCACCTGTAGGTCCTGGAGCGATCACCCCAGCAGTGGCGGGGAGAGGTAGATGGAGAGTGGGGAAGAAAAGATATTTTCCTGCCTGCTTGCTATCTGACCTGCCTGCAGTTCCCAGATCAATCGCCCCAGTGGTGGCAGGGAGGGGAATGGCGATCTTTTCCTCCCTGATCACTGAGGGATCACCCCAGTGGCGGCGAGTGGGGAAGATGGTGAGTGGGGAGGAAAATATCTTTTTCTCCCTGCTCACTATCTGCCCACCCAGAGCGAATGCCCCAGTGGCAGTGGGGAGGGAGGTGGCGAGGCCCACTCACCATCTGCCTGCACGAGCTGTTGCCCCAGCGGTGGCCAGGAGGGAGATAGAGAGCAGGGAGGAAAAAGTTCTTTTCATTCTGCCAGCCTGCAGCTCCAACACAATCACCCCAGCAGCAGGAGGGGGAAGAGTGAAAAGGAGGAATTTTTTTTTTGTCCTCTTCCCATCTCCTGCCCGCTGATGGCGATGGCTGGCATAGGCATGTAGGCAGTAGCCTGCAGCAGAGTGCAGGGAAGGAGGAGTGCTGGGGGAGGGAGCTATTCGTGGTTATTTCATTTTTGTGAGGGTTGTCTGCACCTATCCCCTGCAAATGTGAAGGGCATACTGTATTCATGTTTGTTTGTTTGTTTGTTTCTTTGTTTGTTTATGGCAGCAACCAAAGCTTAGTTGCTGTTGTCACCATGTAACAAAGTGGCTTTTGTTACAAGATGACAGCAGCAACTAAGCTTTGGTTGCTGCCATTCATTCTCTCCACATTGCCATGGGAAGAATACCAGAAGAGACTCCTCACTTACACCTGGCATGATTTCCAGTGGCAGCTCAGCATCTTCAGGTTTTGAGAAGTTCCTGGTTGGAATATCTCAGTTCAAGAGACTGAACAATGCCATCCAGTCTGCAGTCTTGCTAAGCCTTTAGTTCCGTAGTGATACATATTGATACATGCAATACATGTTGGAAAGTGATGCAGATCTCTTGGATAAAATGAGATAAAATATATGGCCTGCTTCTGTGTGTGACACTATCATTTCACACGCAGCTAGTTGCACAACATAAAACTGCTTTGGCTTCTGTCCTTTCACTATCTCTACACATGTGTATCGAGTGGTGCAAAAGATATTGCACTTGTGCAATGACATGCTTGGAAACAGGCCTTTGAATTCTTGAGGTGTTGGCAAGTGAGGAGAAAGAGCAGCCTTAGGAGAATTCTAGAGACTTGATACTTTGTTCTTGTTCATTAATCAGTGTATACACTACATATTATACAGGGGTGAAAATATTATATTATACTAATACACTAAACTTTTTTCTAAAGGTCATAGCCATAAGGCATTTTTTTTAAAAAAAAACCTCTGCTGATTTGTAATTAATATTAGCTAGGCGTATGCTTCATAAACCATTTATATTTGCCTCAAGACTGCGGCTATTTTAAACCGCATATAAATGATTACAGTAGCAGCAGGAAAAAATTGCCTGCCTCAGCGGTGTTCTCTAGCATAATGTAGTTACTGACTAGTCTCTGGGCAAGCAATGCTAAATTGTTCCAACAGCAGATTAAATTTGGAGAATTTTGATCTATACTCCCAACATGATCAATGAATATGTGATCAAGAGAGAAAAGCAGATAGTGGGAGTAAATGCTTCTGAGCACTTTGGTCCAGTTGCATTACTATGTCAGGTTTAATTGCTTCTCTGCAAAGGAACTGCTTGGAGTAAGGAGCATCTCCTCATATGCGGCAATGGCTAAGACACAAATGACAGAAGGAGGCTTTTGGGGAAGCAGTTCCCCCTCTTTGGGAGACCACAGAAAGGGTAGTTTCTGGAGTCTGAAGGGGAAGTGGCTCACCTAAACAGTGCTTTGCTCACCCTGCCGGAAAACTAGGATGAAAAATATTCCTGACTCTTTAAATGATGAGACTGACCTATTAGTTCTCTTTTTTGTGCTTATGTACCTGCTTCATCTTCTTAGCAATCCCCTGGGTCACATTAAAGTTGTTTGTGTCAACACCCCAAGGTCAGAATTTAAAGTGTGTGCTACCATCAGCTAGTCACTTATGATAAAACTGGACAAGAAACCAGCTATTTATAGGAACAAATTCTTACTTTTCTTTATAGAGTAGGAGAAAGCTAGTTGTTTTAATGAAAAAAAATCACCATCTCTTTATGTTCCTGGAGGATCAAGACCATTTCTATGTGTTCACTCTAGTGCTTCATTTTTGTGACACTTCTGTTGTTGAACTGTCACTTTATTTCTTTCAGCCAGATGTACACAAGGAAAACTCTTTACCTCATTTATGTCAAAATCTCAAGCAAACTCAGAAACAGTACTCCCTAACCTGGGGGCCCAGATGTTGTTGGATGTCAACTCCTAGAAACTCAAGCCAATATGACCAATGGTAACAAATTCTAGGAGCTGTAGAGCAAGAGCATCTGGAGTCCAAGGTGCAAAACCACTGCATGGGAAGTCAATTTAACCATTTATGTATTTACTAGCGTATTTACCTGGTGTTGCCCAGGATTTTATTTTCTCATAGGTCATACCTGTTAGAAATACCTTAGGAATTACTTTACCTTACTTTAGGAGTCAGATGCAGTTAAAATACACAGATTTGAGATCCTGTGTCTCTAATTCCCCAAACTGTGTTATCTAATACCTGTAACTTCCCCCCATATTCCCCAATCCAATCTCTATTCAGAGTTAACATACAAAGGTTGGTTTCCTGAGGAAATACACTGTGCTCCTCTTTCTGCATACCAATCAGCTTGAGGTCTAAGAACTCTCTGGCTGAGAATTCTAAAAGCTCCTCCCTTAACCTGCCAATCCCAGGATTCCAATCCTATGAGATCTTCTCACCTGACACAGCCAATCATATGAGGTCTTCATCTGCCTGACACAGACAAACTCACAAACTTTGATTTTTACGTATTAGATGTATTAATGCTTCCTCCTCCCACCCCGCTGCCAAATGCAACTCAAGACAGCTTGCAATAGAATTGAATGAAACTAACAAATCAAAAACTAATTACAAAGCATAAAAGACTGAAAATGAAATTTAAAAAACTCCAATAAGAGAAAACACAGAACCTACCCATTTAAAAATCTCTTCCAAGCTCTGAACAAAAACAAGCTATATGTTATGTAAATAGGACTTCTAAAAATCATGCAAGGCCACATGTTTAGAAACAAAGGCCCTTTCCGCATGTGTGAAAATAAATGGGCAAAAACGGAACTCACCAGCTTTCTTCTCCGTCCAGGTGAGTCCATTGGGATGAGGAGCAGTGCGAGCTCGTCGCTCCGCACTGCTTAGTCATCCAAAATGGCGGCTTCTGGTTGGTGGAGACTCTCCACCAACTGGAGAAGCTCGCCAGCCTAAAGCCCACCCCTGGCAGATCTGCAGGCACGCACTTGCACGCACCTGAAAATCTGCACCAGAGCGTGGCAACGGAGCGACACAGAGTTGCGCGCTCCGTGCTTTTTAAAAACCTGTAAAAAGAGGTTTTTAAAAAACACGCTGCGCGACCAGTTCCAGTCGCTCTGGAGTGGACTGAGGTATGGAACTACAAAAAGTAGTCCACCTCAGTCCACTCTACGGTGCAGAAGACCTCCATTGGAGGTCGCTCTGTACTGTTTTAATAGCCCGGTGTGGAAAAGGCCACGAGAGCTAATCGTTAGAAAAGAAAATCCATTCAATTAATTCATGATTTTCCCAGTATCTCACTCAATCATCCTTTGCTTCATTACTTTCAACTTCTGACTTGAGAGGAAGCTACATTATATTTTAGTGGAAAATGGCCTTCTTTGCACCAGGAAAGACTGAGTGGAATTGCAGAGGCTGTTCCATATCAGTAGGCATCTCCTCTCTAGTGAACAACACTATTTCTGAAACCTCTGAAAGTTAATTGACATGTAGCAGTGTAGCAACTGGGGTGGTGGTAGATAAAGGTATTGCTCCCCAAATAAGAATTCTGCCCCTCAATATAAAATTATCCGTACCTCAGAGCTCTTAGATTTGCTGTCTCATATTTCCTTGGTATCTTTGCCTGTCTGTTTGCTTTGGATGTCTAAGCTGCATTTTTAAACTTTTTAATGAAGCTTGATGGTACCACAGTGCAAGTCATTTGGGAACCAAATGAAAATGTTATTGTGGGAGAAGACAATGCCTTCCTCCACTCCAGTCCTACCCTCAGTTGCTACACCTCTGCAACAACAGTTCCCAATAATAGCAATTCCCAAGCCACCTGCCTGTGCATTAAATTTCTAGGGAGGATCTTCTCCCAGGATCTTTGATTCCTGATGAGACAACAAGGAAGACTGTTCCCTGTGGAGTTGCCCTGATTGTAGAACACCCTTTGCCAGTTATGGAACACTCTTCATTAAAACTTTAGAAGTACATAATTTACTCTGAGATGGCTGACAGTAAGGAAGTCCAGATACATCCATACTTAAATGGGATGCTCCCTGAAGCTCTTGTACATTCTAAGGGAAAGAAAACACAGAATTCAGTATGAGCTTGGAGGTATTGATTCATATGTTGTATCTTAATATCCAGTCTTGAGGTTGAGATCTAGCACTATAATAACACTCTGCCATTATGTGATGGTTACTTTAAATTGCTGGCTCTGGCAGGTTTTTTAATCACATGGTAAACCATTTGTGTGCATTGAATGAATTGCTTTCGACAAATTCATTAAAGGTATACTTTTTGCAGTTAGTGCAGAGAAGTTCTTTCTGTGGTTTTAAGTTCTTTCTGGAAAAGATTGTGTGTTTCTCTTGGCTAGTATCCTGCTTTGCACATTAACTCCTCTATTGTTAATTGGTCTAGTTTGGTGATCTCATAGTAACAAAGCATCTGGCAACGTTTTGGACATCTTAATTATATCATAGCAATAACAATTAATATAAGGTGAATATTATCAAATGCAGCTTTATTATCCATTAGATCCCACATTCTTTGAATACATTTTAAATGTCAGATTCAGTGGGAGTATTTAGTTCATCTGTATTGGGGAAAAATGGGATATAAATTAAATTAATTAATATGTAAAATAAATTTAAGTAGCTTCAGTTACCAGCAGGCTGGGATCTAAGCAGAGTGGGGAAGGTGATTGTCTTACCTTTCAGTAATGGTAAAAGGTAGTCTCCTAGCCATAGGCCACTGGTGGCTTCAGCCTTTGGCCATTTCCACACTGCACTGTTATAGTGCTGTTATTCCACTTTCAACATCCTATGGAATCCTGGGGTTTGCAGTTTAGAGAGGGGCATTTAGAATTCTCAGCCAGAGAGCTTTTTGGCGTCAGTAAACTACAAATCCCAGAACTCCACAGGATGTTGAAAGTGGAATAATAGCACTATGACAGTATACTACGGAAACTGCGCTTGTTGAACAGGGCTCTTGCCTAATGCTCTCTATAAATGCACTAGTATTTGTGTAAAACTGATGCTGAAGAAGGAATTCATGCAAAACACCAGTGGAGAGTCTCCCGTGGTCTAACAGCTAAAATTCTGTTTAGCAGTAGAACTCAGAGTCAGAGTTCTTTTATATTTTTGCCTTATGGACTATAGTCTGGAAAAGCTCATTTCATAATGAAGCCATTGTTCTTTAAGATGCCACAGAAGTCTTTTGCTGTTTTTGTTCTTTCAAAAGAAGTTCTTTCTTCTTAATTTCCATCTGTCTGCTAAAATTAAGTAGCCACATCATATAAGTTCAAATATATAAACAGTACCACTTTAGTTCTATGAAAGGAACAGGGAAGCTACAATTGTCTGTTGATGAAAAATAAATTGGTTGATATAGAAGTGTTAATCAAGAAATGTTAATATTCACTACAAGTCATTTCTACTAAAAGAAATTAATATGTATTGTGGGAAGATATCTCTAAGGATATGGATATAATGATACCTTCCCCTATAGTTGAAATAATTAGTCACAAATTTGTCCTGAAGAACTAGCCTCCTTAACCTGGATTTGTTTCTATATATGCTTCTGTTCAGTATACATCGGCTTTAACCTATGATGCAGTCAAAGTGATGGATGCAGCCTTCCGGAATCTTCGCAAACAACGGGTTGAGATTTCTAGAAGAGGAAATGCTGGAGACTGCCTTGCAAACCCAGCAGTGCCCTGGTCTCATGGTGTGGAAATAGAAAGGGCATTGAAGCAGGTAGATGTTCTAGAACCAATATTGTGTGTATAAAAGGATATGTGAATGTCTTGAACTTGCTTTTTTTAAAAAGTATGAAAAACCAAGAATTCATTGTATCTAACATACCTAGGATGAAAACTAAGTAAGATGTAAACCAGCAACAACTGTTCAAGTAACATTTCTGTGGCTGTAAATGTATTTTTAATTAATTAGTTTGACTCTACTCCTCTTTCCTTTCCTTCCATCTCATAGGTTCAGGTGGAAGGATTAACAGGAAACATAAAGTTTGATCAGAATGGAAAGAGAATTAACTATACAATAAATGTCATGGAGCTCAAAAGTACTGGTCCCCGGAAGGTAATTTTTGAGTATCTTTAGTTCTCTCCTGTTAAGTGATTTACAAAAAGGGGTGTCTTAAAACTATATACAAGGGTGTAAGTAAAGGCTTAGGAAAGTCTCTAGATTATTTTGGATTTAAATTCTCATCAGTCTTCACCACCTTAGTTGATTAGTGATGATGGGAGTGGTAGTCAATGTCTGCAGGACTGCAACTTCCTCTGCATTTGAAGACATGTATATATGTGTATGTGTGTGTATTCCTATGAAGTTGGGAAAATTTAACAATGGCCATAATTTAAGGTCAATATAATCTGACACCATAAATAATATTATTTTAAACAACGTATTTCATGTTATTAGAAATAAGAGGACAATGAAGTATGGCAGGTTTTAAAAGCCAACTGACTGTAGAATTTTCCAATTCTATTTTGCATAGCATATATGACAATTATACTTCTTGTGTAAGTGTACAATTGGAGTATATGCAGCAGAATATATTTTGAAATATGAATTTGATTTGTCAAAAATTATTCTTTAAACAGAAATATTAATTGGTTTGAATACTACCTACAAACTTTTTCAGATTGGATATTGGAGTGAAGTGGATAAATTGGTTGTGATTCCTACCGATGGTCTCGCTGGCAACGACTCTTCTGGATTAGAAAATAAGACTATTATTGTCACTACTATTATGGTAATTAAGCACATTTTTTGTGAAATGGATACTCTAAATTGTAATCTTATAATTGGTTCTTGGTTTCAGTTGAAGTAAATCACTGACTGCCTTTTTCATTGTAAATGTGTGAACAGTTGGGAAATGTTCCTTTTGGAAATAAAGTAAAATCTCTGGTGTAATTTGCCTTTTGTTTCAGCATCATTGTACAGATTTTGAAGTGTGTCCTTGCTTTTATTTTTCAGTATTCATGGAAGATTATGCTTTTTAAATGTTTACAGACAGAAACATTAAGAGAACCATGGTCAAGGAAGTGCTCTTTCTATTGTGGCAGGGCTATGCTTTCATTTTTGTGCTTAAGTTGTTCACCTGTTCATATAAGCAGTGGAAGTTGCCAAGTCAGGACTGTATGCACAATTCTCTGCCTCTTTCCTTTTCTCCTCCCTCTCTCTCTCCAGTTTTAAATTCTCCACTAAATGGAAGAGTTTAAAACCTCTTTTCTTTACAGCAGCAGCAGTATAGTAGTATAGAGTAATAGGAATGTCATGATGTTTATCCACTAAGTTAATAATTGTTCAGAATTGTTCATTTAGTGCATAACTTGTCTGGATTATATATTAAAGAGACCAACAACTTAACAGCTGTTTTGATGGTGGTAAGCTCCACATTTACTGTCATTTTTATAAGATCATTCTTGGGATTGGTGGGACCGGAGAAAGGAAATTCCTGTGAAATAAGCAGGAATGTGCTGAATGTACATGTATTCTTTAGAAAGCTGGAATAAAAGCTCTTCCTTTACTTATCATTATGCAGCTTCCATTAATTTTAATGAGAAATATGAAAGCCACTTTGAATGCCTCTATCTGTAAGGCTTGCTATGACTCTGAAGAAATGTTATGATTGTTAAATAAATAATCTTGAATATGTATCAAAGGGATGCAAGATTTTTCTTGCTTTATTTTATGTTCGTCCAGACTTCTGCACAATGAATAGATAATTCCTGTAGTATCCTGATCAATTAAAGTCATGTTTCTCTGTACAGGAATCTCCATATGTCATGGCAAAGAAAAATATTGACATGCTTGAAGGAAATGATCGTTATGAGGGCTACTGTGTGGACTTAGCTGCAGAAATTGCCAAACACTGTGGGTTCAAATACAAACTCACAATTGTTGCTGATGGCAAGTATGGGGCCAGGGATGCGGAAACAAAAATCTGGAATGGAATGGTTGGCGAACTTGTTTATGGGGTAAGAGCTATTTTTAACCATTGCAGGTAGCTATGAGTAATGGAGACAATGTGGGAATGACAGCTGCAATTCACCCAGAATGAAGCCAGAGTTAAATGGGTTTTTGAAAAGAGGCCAGCAAGTCTACATTTCATCACTCTTTCCTCCAGTTGGAAACCTTCTATGCATTCAAATGCCATACAAATTGAGGCACACATTGTTGTATGCTGGCAGTATTGTGCAGATCACACTTCTAAAGAGGTACTCTTTGCATGATAAAGGGAAGCCATGTGGCTGAATATGTGTCAATAAGAAGAATATCACAGGCAGTTTGCTCGGTACTTTATTCCTCAGTAGGACATTCATGTTGGAATTATTATTATCCATGATCCTGCTGTTTCATTCTGTATTTGTGGTACACAAAGGCAATGAAGCTATTCTCTTGTTAAATATTGAATAAGTTATTATTATGTTTTGCTTCCATTACAGAAAGCCGATATTGCAATTGCTCCATTAACTATAACACTGGTGAGAGAAGAAGTGATTGACTTCTCAAAGCCCTTTATGAGCCTCGGGATATCTATAATGATCAAGAAGCCTCAGAAGTCCAAGCCAGGAGTGTTTTCCTTTCTTGATCCCTTAGCATATGAGATCTGGATGTGCATTGTTTTTGCCTACATTGGGGTCAGTGTTGTTTTATTCCTGGTCAGCAGATTTAGCCCATACGAATGGCACACTGAGGAGTTTGAAGATGGAAGAGAAACGCAAAGTAACGAATCAACTAATGAATTTGGGATATTTAATAGTCTCTGGTTTTCCTTGGGTGCCTTTATGCAGCAAGGATGCGATATTTCGCCAAGGTTGGTTACACACTCATTTCAGCTTTGTGCATTTTTGGTCTCCCCCAAGGATGTTCATGGTGCATATATATTCACTCTCAACTAATACCAGCTGTTGAAACGTTTTTTCAAAATCATCCACAGTCTTCTCCATGAAAACCAACAACTCATCATGCAACCAGTAGATTGTTCAATTGGTTTCCTCCTAGCATTGGTCTTTTACCTCGGTGAACTTATATACACCATGCAGAGGCCATAAAATGCATAAGGTTCCTCTCATTCCATGCCTTCTTGGAGGGGTACCGTGTTTTTGCTGCATATTCCCATTCACAGCCAATAATGCACTGATTTCACAGGTGCTGTGATGGGAAAAGGGGTAGCACACTGTTAATGAGCTATGAAATAGGACTTTCCCCTTTGCTAGTCACTTTACATGACATCTCACCTATTGCTTAAATTCCCTCTTGTACCTTTGGCAAAGTTACTGGATTCTAAATAGACAGGTCTTCTGATAACTCAATAGGTATGTGAACCAGTTGCAAAAACCTGGCAAGAGTGATCAGGAAAAGAATTTTGGAGACAATTGTTTGGCATACAAGAAAACTCTTATTTATTTAAGAATATAGACTTGGATCTTGGTGGTTTTGGTGGACTTGAGTATTCCACAACTCTAAGCCTAATTTATTATGACCATGTAATGTTTTGTGTTTGTTTTTGAAGGATTATCACATGTTTATTTTCCTCATACTGTGTGCTGTGTCCCAGACTCAATAGCTTTATTGGGTCATGATGACAAATCATGTCAAATATGTGAATTCTATCACAGCTGAAAGTTAGTTAGGTCCAGCTTTGGAAGGTGGCAAAGTTGCAAAGGATAAATAACCAAGCTGGGAATTGTTCAGGTCCCAAGCTGAGCAGAGGATCCATTGTCCTATCACTTGGACCCATTTTATTGTTTGAAAGATATAGAAACATAATTAGTGAGTCAAAACTAGTCACCTCATCCTCCCCAAAAAAAAAAAAAAAAAAAGGGTTCTGAGGTATGAGGAGAGAATCTTGTCACTGAAGAATTATTATTTATCCCTATTAAGTCTGGTTCATGAAAATAAACTGGAGCCTCACACAATTTATAGCCATGATAGCATGTTAGAAAAGAGGGAGGGAGTATAAAACTGGAAGAAGCAGTTTTAATTTCTTTTCTTTTCTAGAAGATGTATTAATCACAGGATCATCCTCTCTTTGAAATTGTGTACATGTTGAAGAGTTGTCCATTCCAAGTCTCTTGGATAAAAGGGAAGCAGGCAACTTGAAGTTGGCCCTTAGTAATTTGCAGCTGGAGAACAGTTTCAACATTAGCACAAGTCACCCAGTTACAATCTTTCCCACTCTGATGAGATGTTTTCCTAATTAAATTCTTATTTACCTTCCTATTACATTCTAAATTTAATTCTATATATAAATCTGACTATGCAAATATTATATAGATTTCTGTTTTTCTTGATGTGTTTCCTCTTACTTTCTTATGCATAAGTGTCTGATCTTTGGATTCAATCCCTCCTGTATTTCCTTTTAGTAATCACAGATTGGCTGTTTCAGTCCCTTCTGTGTTCATTAAAAGACTCTTGTTTGCTTATTGATCTTCCTGAAACAGCTAATAGCATACCTATATCTGATTTGGCTGGATTAACATTGTTTACCAGTCAATTTGCTGACATCAAACTCTCAGTCAGCATGGCTGTGCTACATTTTAATGGTAGAAAAATTAAGTTTGCTCCCTTTTAAAATCAGTACCCGAGAAAGAAGTGAGTTATTCAGGACTGCAGAGGACATTGTAAATAACTCATTTAATACAGGTTTATCTTACTTTGAGAACTCAAACAGAAATTAAAGCAAGAAAGATATTAACATATTCTCTAAATCGTAACTGTAAGTGTAAAGCAAAGTTTAATTTCAAATAGGGATGCAAATTTTATTCTTAAAGGAAGCACTGAGTAATTTTAATGATTTTCTTCCCACTGTGAGAAGGTCTAAAAACTGTGCAGTTTTTGAAGAATATTCACAGTTCAGGACTTATTCTGTACAAAATGTGTGCATGGGTATTTGCACAGAAGAATAATTTTCTCATAGAAAATAATATTACTGTATAAAAATATTGTTTTCTGTTCAGAGAATGCTATTTTCTGCAAATAAAATACTGTAGTTGGGCTCTTATCTTTCAAAAAAATACTTTCTACACAGAAAATGCTATTTGTGTGCAAAAATAGAATTTTCTGCACATAAAATGCTGATAAAAACACCACATGTGAATTGTGCAGAATCTTGAATTATAAAGATTCCCATAAATCTTAGACTTTCCTTATCTGGATTTCCTGACACTCAAGTGACACATTTTTTAAAATCATTTTTCAAATATTTTTGAATATCGCTTCCATTAAAATAAGCAGGCACTGAAACATTTTGGGAGATCAAGAAATGAATAATTGGTTGCAAACTAGATGCAAGTTAGAGTGGAAGACTAGTATTATGATGATGAGCACATAAAAATCCAAAACAAACAAACAAAACCTAAACAAGTCAAAAGTTCAATACTTGCCAACTGCTCAATATTTTACATTTATATCATACTTTATCATGCTGTCACCCTTCTAAGGTCAGCGAGTATTTATTACTAAAAAAAAAGGAGAAATGTTGGTACAGATAGAATCTGAGAGAGCCTGAGAGAGAGAGAGGCTTGCTTAAGATCCCTGCGTGAGTTCATGGCAGAGATGAAATCTAAAGAAAGGGCTTACTGATCTGTAGCAGTAGCTGTAGCAGTACCATGTGTATTTCTATACCGTTTATCAGCTAAGTGCTCTCTAAGTGGTTTACAATGTGTTAGCTAATGATCCCCAAAAAGCTGAGTACTCATTTTACTGACTTGTGGAAGGATGGAAGGCTGAGTCAACCTGGAGCCCGGCAGGATAGAACTCAAAACCTTCTGGCTGAAGTATCGGCATTTAACCACTGTGCCACCAGGGCTGTAGTCAAAACAGTTGCTTAGCAACCATTATGCTAGCTGCTGGTATCCCAGCTCACTACTGACCTGAACAAGGCAGAATATTGCCTTTGTGGGAGAGGTGTGATAGCATTCATTTCTGATTGTGAAAACAAGCACGCCATGACGCATCAGTTTTATAATCTTAAACAGTCTTTCAGGGCGTCAGTTGAAAAATTAAAAAATTAGACAGATGTCAGTATCTCCTCTGAGTGGTAAAAGGCAATACAGATGTCAAAGATCAACATTTATGGCTGATAACCTATATTTGTGTACTTAGGAACCATTAAGCCATTACAATGCTCTCCTAAAAGTTCTTCCTCATGAAGGTGCTGCAAATTGAAGCAGTAACATTTGAAATTTGAAACAAGAGAGAGTCTACAGGCCTAATCCAATCTGTGAAGATTCCCCACCCAGCCATAGAGATGTCTGTACAAGCTACTCCTCTTTCACTAATTCTGCCGCCTACAGCTGGGGTGGAAAAATGTAGAGCATAGGCTGAATTCAGCACCATAGTCATAAAATGCCTTGAGTGCTTGGAGTAGCATCAGATACTCCTCATCCCAAACTTTCTTGAAATCTCAAAATCACCTGAAAAACTGAGCAGCGCAAACCAGAAATAAATCAGTACCAGACTGTAATTCAACTGATTTTGGGCCAAAATGTGACAGCATGATCCACTATAAGCCAATCACAATTGCCCCTTTCTACCCTAGTGGCTACCTTGAATGGCATGCCCATAATTTCCAATCACTGAACTTTTCCTCTCCTCTGCTTTCAAGAAGCAAAGTAAGAAGAATAAACCTAGCCATAATTTCAGCCATTATTAGGACTCTACTGGTGCCCATGAGAGGACAATGTTTTGTCTCTCATACTCTTTCATCATGTTGGGAAAGGGGAAGAAGAAGCAAAACCACTCTGGGTAGAAAAGCTCAATCTAACGATTTGTTCAAGGACTCAGTGATGCCAAGGGTATGGAATATAAATGCCCATCATCCAGGCCACAGTAGTTTGCAAGAAGAAGAATCCAGCTCCCAAGGGACTGTAGTTCCTCACATTTGATTTAAGAGTTTCTTAGACTGAAATTGATTGTTCACTTCTGTGCTAAATTCAGTGGGTATTCTGAGTTGGCCTGCATAAATATGGACAGAGGGACTCTGCATGCTTTGAGGCAAATACAAATGGAAATAACTTTGCATAGAGCAGCACCTATAAGAATAGCTTTAGTTGACAGTCACATACCTTATCAAATTGTTTCTATGCTTTATAACTAGTGGATCCAGGGGATTCCCACTTAAGATGAAAAGTTGCTAGTAAATTAAAAAAGCTTTGAAAAAGTCTGAAACTATAGGCCATGTTATTAGTACCTGTTTTGAAACTCTAAAATAGGCTACAATGATCAATTTCTTTGCTAAACTCCACCCTTAAGCAGGATGAGATAAATAAATATTCCTCGTAGACAGAAGCAGCAGTTCCCAACCTGAACAGCTTTAAAAGGGGACTGGATAAATCCATGGAGAATCAGTGGCTATGAGTCATGCTCAATTTATATTCTCTTCAGTACCAGCAATGGTATGTACCGGTACTTCTATATGTGTTGGTGGGAAGCATGTGAATATGGTTTCACCTATGTCCATCTTGTGGGCTTCCCATGGACAACTGTTTAGCCACTGTGTAGGTAGAATGCTGGACTAGATAGGTTTTTGATCCACTGATCTAGACCCACTGTGTCAATGGAACTTACATTGTGGTATATGTTTGCTAGGTTAACTTTTTACATTCACTGTTAATTGCTGGGATTTTCTAAGGAGAACATCCAGGAAGAACACATTGTTCAAAGAGCACATAGTAATTTATACCAAGAACATTACTTCCTCATTTACTCAGTCAAAATACAGCTTCTGCTCACTGAACCCAAATATGAAATGTTCTTTGTCCATATTAGTCATGAGCTGTTGAAAAAGGGAGAACTCCCATAGCTATTTAATTGATCTTGCCTGTTTATCTTATATATGTGTTGGAGTTGTCACAAGTCGGTTCACCTGAGTTATCATGAAAACCATACTTTTTAATGTGGCAATAATATAACCTAAACAGTTTTCTTTTCCAGAGTGCTCTGTTCACTGAAAGACTGATGGGCTACTATCTTAACTCAAGATGAGAATCCTGACTTTCATGACACCAATTGACCGGAGTAAAAATATCCTAGCAAATTCTTTTAAAAAAATTATATTCCATTTCACTAGCACGCATTGCAACAGGAAAAAAAAAATCCAGCACAGTATGAAAGGGAAATACTTCCCTTAGTTACACAATGCAGCACATATGTAAACTTGGTAATGGTATTTTTTTCAGGACATTCATTTCATTTAAAAACCTATTTCATGCTTGTTATTAGATCCCTGTCTGGGCGCATTGTTGGAGGTGTATGGTGGTTCTTTACCCTGATCATAATCTCATCTTACACGGCTAACCTAGCTGCCTTCCTGACGGTAGAAAGGATGGTATCTCCCATTGAAAGCGCTGAAGATTTGTCTAAGCAAACAGAAATTGCTTATGGAACATTAGATTCTGGCTCAACAAAAGAATTTTTTAGGGTAAGAGTCTTTAGTTAACTTAATTTCTGCCTGGCATCCTATTGGTGATAGCTGTTGGTGTAAGTCCAACTTATACCTACACATGTCTTTTTATGGTTGATGAGGGAAATATTTACTATTTCTGTCTTGTAATGGTTTGCTAACCACTGGAAATAACATTCTTCAGTTGGAGTTCTCTCTAACATGGCAATTTAGTGGCTGCAGAAAAATGGAGAGCACTTGAAAAATGTTCCAGTAGCTGGATGCACAATCATGATGGACCCTGAAGGATGCCTTAAATATGCATCCAGCCAACAGAACATAGTCATAAACTTCTCAATCACCCACACCCTTCTACAGCCACGTCAGGGGGACTCAAAGGATGGTGAATCCCTCATGCAGGGAGAAGGGAGACAGAGCAGAGTTCTGTCTAGTGGAACTTTATTTTCCATTTCTGTGATGCAGAATCTCAGCTGTGTTTTGTTTTGAAAAAACTAACTAACAGCTATATTTCTTATAGCTACTTTTCTTTTCTCCTCTGTGGTTTGTGAAATGAATTAAAATATAAGGCCCATTCTTGGCACTGCCATTTAAATGATTCATCACATGTTTAAATTCAGCACCGGCTTGTAATTCTGCTGCCAAATGTTGCCCCTGTAGAATGAAAATAAAGAGCCAGACATCTAACCTGGATTTATAATAGGCTGTGGGTACTCTGTAGCTTGCCCCAAACCTCCCAAGTTATCTTGCTGTCCACGGGTATAGTGGACAGCATTGGTTCTTTGCCCATGCTGAAGATTCAATTATTATCTAGGACAGCTTCTGTATCATAATGGAGGAGACACACTATTTTATTCTTTGATTTAGCTAGCAAAATACCTTGGTTTGGCCCTAACTTGTGGTTAAAGTCTTCTAATCTTGTGGAGGTAAAATCAAAAGAAAGAGAAATTCAGAAATGAAATGGCAATGGCATAAATAGAAGTTACACAAACACACCCACATTACCAACAAAAACACATCCCCAATACTTATTTTGCAGAATTTCAAATACATTAGAGATGTAAAGAATATTCAAATATTTTCTCATTCTCTATGAGAAAGAATATCATGCCACATCAAGATAGCCCATTTCTTTCCCCTGAAAATCAATGAAAATCAATAGCCATGAGGTTTTTAAAATTTTATTTATTGCATTTGATTTGAAAATTTCACAAAAAATATTTTTGCAGGAAGTTTGGGGGATTTAAAAGTTTTTACACAAAACATTGGATTTTGTGGAAAATACAGTGTTTGCATAGAAAAGTCTCAAATAAAAAAAACTAAAAAATGTGAAAAAAGTCCTCTTATAAATTCCTTTTGATTTGTTTTCATTACATATGAGAATGACATCAGTGATGATTTACATTCCTAAGGGACTAACATAACCCAAGGGATATGCAGACCCAAACTCCTTATGACTTTATCGGTGAATGTGCTTTACTGATTTCATTTTTTTTAACCTCTACAAGATTTTTTTTAATTCTACAATTTCAGCCATTTAAATGCATAGTTTTCTTTGACCACAACAAATTCTATTAGGCAACTTTTGAGTCATTATCAAATTCATGCTACAAGTCTACTTCACTGTTAGTAGTACTGCTGTATTTGATTGCAGATCAAATTTTAGTACAGCTTTGAGTTATTTCTGTAAATGACATGCTAATTATAGAACCTCATTTTGAGAATAATAGATCTCAGTAAGACAAAATGGAAAAGTTATCTGATGACCCACTAGATATGTAGATTGCTAATTAATTTGATAAATTCTTCATAATTGAAATCCTTAATTGAGTGTCTGTAGGAAAAAGCTTTCTTTAATGAAAGCAACTTAATGAACGTGAATGGGATACATTGTTAAAACTGATTGATTTGTGTCCTGGCAATCTCATGTGCGATGCAACTTTAATGCACATGGCGATGCCCTTGATTACTGTCCAGAATCTTTGTGTGACCTGCAGATGTTAGAGTAAAGAAGATACTACTTATGGGATATTACTAATTAAAACGTACCATAGTCTGCTCTGTTGTCATAAAGTGGTGGTCCCTGGACTAGTGTCAGTCTATGATCTATGTTAGTCCCTGGCAAGCTTCAGGGAAAGACAGAAACAATTGTACCCAATGAGTAGAGATATAGTGCTGGCTCTTGGCATGTTGGGGGGGGAGTGCTGTGCCCCCCCCCATATCAGCTTTGAGAATACTCAAAGTTGGACAACTTTTATTCATAAACTGCTTCATCCTGTGACTTGTGAATTCCTGTACAAGTGGGCATAAGGATAAAAGTCTTTGTGATTTCATTCTCCCATGCCTCAGTGGAGAATTGCACAAGTTTCCATCATACTGGACAAGATTACAAGAGACTTTTTTTGGTGCATGTCTATTTCGACAATTTTTCACATTTTAAGACTTTTTTTTTTAAAAAAAAGTGTATTTGCACAAACGAATTAGGGTTTTTTTTGTGCAAAATGCAACATTTTGTGTGAAAAATTATTTTCTGAAAAACACATTTTGTGTGTGTGCAGAACAACTATTTCCTATTGCTGATGCAAATAAAAAATACAAATCTTTTTGCTCTCATGAGGGGGTGAAAATTTTCACAATGATTGACAATCTTTCTTACAAGATAATTTGTCAAGAGACCTTTTCTCAATGAGGACAAGAACATTTGCCATATATGATTTTTCATCCCCAGATAGGGATCTGCTTTTTGATGCTTCAATGTGTCAGGCAATTCAGATTTTTAGCTGGGCTATCCTTTTGTATAGAAAAATATAATATAAAGAACTGTTCTATCTAATGGCCTCCATGTTATTAAATATTGCCTCAGCGTTGTGAAGTTTTATAATGACCAAGAATTATCAAAACCTAAATGTTCTTTAAAGCATTTTATAGAACATTTCTGATT
>CAOLHI010002619.1:0-37500 GCA_948474755.1 Ctenosaura bakeri | reverse complement strand
TGGCCGAGGATTCATACTGTATGTACTGTTGCTGCTCTCTGTCCTTGCCCACTCTGCTCTCTGTGATTAACATTAACTAAGTTCTTTGCAAAGTATCCTATTTTGGTTGAATGCAGAGCTTCCTGTTATAAATATATTTAGTTATTTGTAGCTCACTTTTTCTTTTTTTTTTTTTGCTTTAAATGTTAATTTCCATTTTTTGGAGATTTTCAGAAAACAGCTTGAAGGTGCTTGAGCCCAAGTCTTATATTATGAATGCTAGTACTTATAAGATGAGAACTGGGACCTGTCTCAAGTACTTAACTGAGGTAATACATCACTTTCTTTCTCTTCCTTCCTTCTTTAAGATGATCTTGAATGATGCCATGAGGAGCAAGGCGGGGCTGTCAATTACAGGAAGTACTGGAGAAAATGGACGTGTTATGACTCCAGAATTTCCAAAAGCAGTGCATGCAGTACCTTACGTGAGTCCTGGCATGGGAATGAATGTCAGTGTGACTGATCTCTTGTGATTGATAAGAACCTTTTGAGTGCCTTACACAATGGTTTTCTTGTGCGTTAATTGTCCAAGTGTTGAGAGGCATCCAGTATCTTGAAGACTTTTCTGTCAGCCAAGAATTCTTATATTTGTGGAGTTCATCTTGAATAGTTAATGAATGCTTAGTACAAAAAACCCCGACAAACATCATTTTCTACACCAGTTCAAGAGGAGGTTCAACTGACATGCACAGCTAAATGGAAGTACTGTATTCTAACTGAAGTCGTTGTACAGACAACAACACACCAGTTTCTGCAGTCGCCGTTGTCAGTTCTCTGGTTCATATTGACTTAAGCACACTTGACATCAATTGCATCAAGATGTGACATGTTTTATAAGAAACAAAACATTTAAAATGGAAAAAAAAATATTTTTAGGTATTTTCACAAACAAACTGGCTTTTAAATAAATTCGCTTCCATAATGGTCGGTGAAACACGAATTTAAACTGCAGGAAAAAGGAGATTTAACAACAGCAACAAGATTTAGACATTAGTTTCATGTTTTTCAAAGCCAAATATGTAAACACTGGTGAGGAAAATAAAGAAAGAAAAGTTAAAAAATCTTGTAATTTAATATTGTTCTTAAAAATTTACTTAATCTCCTATTCTTTAACATTTGGTGTTAATATCAAATTGTTTGGCAATGCTTGACATTTGAAATAAACTTTTTTCTATGTTTTTATTTTCAAGTGGTCCAGTTAATTTTGCTAGCCACAGTTTGGTTATAAGGTATTTAAAATGTAAAAGAACACTGTCAAGGTTGTTTGAAAAACCCCTGTTACTCTTAATATCCTTCATAAAATTGTTATGTTTCGTTTGGACCCTGAATAGAGTGTTGATCTTTGTTTAAAATCTTCAGTTTCAGCCTCTTTACATGTTTTGATACAATGAGCGATTGCTTTCTGCACTTTATATCATCTTGAAAAGCTGGTGTACATACATTTGCTTGCACACGGAATGATCACCTTCATCTTGTTTTAAGATTCTTTGAATGTGGGAAATAGCATTATCTACTGGAGATCATGCAAACTGTGTGTTTAAAATGCTCTTTTTGAAAGACACGAGATAAGCTTTAAAGAATTTGGGGATGTTCTGCACTAAAGCTAAAAGCATGAAATTGGATAAATAATATACCAGATCTGACATACTTTCCTTATCACAGAACTACCTGAACATCATAATAATGAGGTTTTGAGTAATATCCAATTCTGGCTTTTGGTTTCTATATCTAAAACAAATTTTAAGAAAAGAGCTGTTTAAAGATTCTGGAATCAGGTGACAGATCCTAGTTTCAGGGGAGAAAACCTTGACAATGTTCCTCTATGTTAATTTTCATAATAATCCTAAGTTTTGAAATACAATTACTGTATTTGTAACAATAAATGGATTTAAATGAGTCATATTTACAGTGAGTGCTTTTCTAGTATTACGAACCAGCCCACCTTTTCAGCAGAACAGTTTCAGGTACACAGATCTACTAACAAAGGAATTGCTATTCCTTAAGAGTGGTGCTGCTACATTCCTGAAAACGCAAAAAGGCATTCTATGAGAATACTTTCTATTACTTCAGCCTTCTGTTTGAGACTAAATGGTGCAATGTGACTAAAAGATCTTTTCCTTTCTCTGGGTTTTCCTCAGCCTTTGATGCTCATCTCTTTGTAACATTAAGAGAAATGCTACACTGTAAATTTATTGTAGATTTTAAATCCCTTCTTTTGGGGTATGGGCTTATGTAGGTTTCATTTTTCACACTCATGCGCACAGAACTCAGTAGCTGTGAAAAAAAAATCGTTATGCTAACTTCTTATCTCATTGTACCTTCTGATAGGAAACTTCCCATTTCTCAGGAGTATGCTGATATAATCTATCATTGCCCTGTTAATGACTAATCAAGAAATTGACGGCAATTGACTATAACGGATAAACATTTTGTTTAGTCCTTCCGTGGCCAAATACGGGAATATTTGTATCATACTCCCAACCAATATTCATTTGACAGAAAAGATAATTTCAATCTTGCAGACTGTGGAAGTATTTGATTGTACCTCTGGGCCTACTTCTCTTAACAGTGTAGTGTACAAATATTCCTTTGTCAAGCCTGAACTTGTGTATATAAAGGAAATAATGTAAAGTTATATTTTCATGT
Source organism: Ctenosaura bakeri (assembly GCA_948474755.1). NCBI lineage: Eukaryota > Metazoa > Chordata > Lepidosauria > Squamata > Iguanidae > Ctenosaura > Ctenosaura bakeri. Next base: position 34,815 of record CAOLHI010002619.1, on the reverse strand, counting down.
TTTTATACTTACCAACATGATCGAATACATAATGTATGGGTATTTCAATGACCAATAATGTCAATTGGGTAAATACACATCTCATTTTTAAAACAAGGTAATCATAATTTAATATTCATGTTACGGTACACCGGTATATTGCTATATAAAAATATTCTGTGTGCATTTAAGTGGAACAAAATAGTGAAGAAAGATGACAGCTGTCTAAAGGTTTTTAAAATTCATTTTATAGAAAACTGTTATGGAACAACCAAAATGTTTATGAATTAATTCTTGTGTAAATTTCAAAATGTTCTTTACTGTACCCTTTGTTTACACAGTATGGTAACTTTATTTCTGCTTCGTTAAGTAGGTATCAGTACAAAGCTGGTCATACACTTTTAAAGGCTTTTAAAGCCAGGCTCATTTCCAGATTTTCATGTGTACTTATATAAAAGAAAATGCTTATGATTTTATTTTTGAATCTAACACATGATGGCTTTTCTGAAGTGTTGTACAAACTTCAATCATACATAAAATTTGTTCTTTTTCTAAAGAGGCAAATGATTATTAAGTGGTTTTATTTTTACAAGTATTTCTATCCAGTTCTTATGGAGGGAAACATACTTTGAGAAGGTTTTTTTTTAATTATAATACAAAACTGCAGTTCCTAAAGAAAAGGGATTTTCTTATGGAAGTTATACCAGAAGGAATTTCTAATGTGGAACTTGATCACTCATGAAATATGGTATGGCTGGTATTTTACCAAAATGTAGCTCATGATAACTTCATTCTGCTTGTTGGATGACACATTACAAATGGTCGCTAAAGCACTTTATTGGTATGTTTTTTTTCTGGGTAATATATAAACTTAAAATCATTGTGATGCTATAAACTTAAGGAGGGAGAAGAAAGAAGGAAAGGCTGCATGGGAAAAAATGAAGAGGATGCTGTTCTGAAATAAGCGAAGTTCCAAACATCATTGATGGATCATTCTTTGTGGAGATAGTAATTAGGTTTCTAAGGTGGGTAAATTCCTGCATCAAAGCAGTGAATGTGCAGCAAATCTGAACTGACAAGTTCTTAGGTCTGTTGCAGAAATGTAATATGCACTTTTAAGCAAGGCTAATAAGTATTGCTTAAGATAATGTTTAGTATCCAAATTAATACACATGATTTCACATAGCAGCCTATTCTGAGTGCATATCCTTCTGTTCAAGAAATTATCCATTGAATCTGCACACTTCAAAAGCACAATTTCAAATCATATACATGCCCTCTGGTATAAAGAATGAAAATATAATTGATCATATGTGTGAGTCAAGACCCGAGATGCCCAGTTGTGCATTGAAACAAGAATCAAAGAATCATTCACCTAATTGTATTGGATGATTGCTCATCCTTTCTAGAGTGCAAAAAGCCCATTTCTAAGGAAAGTGTCAAGTATGGAAAAGTTACTTTTTAAAAACAGAAGTTGACCATGCTCGTGGTGGGATTCTGGGTGTTGTAGTGCAAAACATTGTTCCAAGCCTGGGGAGAGAGCCATGTAAGTGATACCATCTGCTACTTGCCTAGGCTAGTATGTGCTCTTCAGCATGAGCCCATACTGGCATGTACTGGATATTACGCAAATCTTAAAAAGAATTCAGTAACCGTTCTGACCATTTTGTCTTCACTTCGTGTACTGTCACTGGCTTAGGCCTGGATACTCCACAACCCCAGAGAGAGAATTGGGGATCAAGTAAAACTACAGCTGAACCAAAAGAGCTACATCACCCTAGAGCATAAGTCAGAACAAAGGTCTTCTAGAGGATTTTTTTTTTTTGGACTGCAAGTCCCAGCAGCACTAACCACCATAGCCCATGGAGGAAAACTCTGGAAGTTGCAGTTCAAAAGCATCCAGAGGGTATAATTGCCCACCTTTGCCCTTCAGAACTAGCACAGCTCATTGCTGCCAGTATCCAAAGTTCACCTTTTGGAGAAGTGCTTAGGATTATCTACTAGAAAGTTCCAGTGTACTTCTCTGAGCTGCAATACAGAATCCTTAATATCTCTCCAAACTAGAAGTCCCAGGATTCCAAAGAATGGGACCATGGAAGTGAAAGTAGTATCAAACAGCCATAACTGCATAGAGTAGATATACTTCCAATTCACTGTGTCAAACTGGATCTCCCCAGTATCAGGTGTCCACATTTTCATAGATCCTTCACAGATGTTAGCACTTATAACACTAAATTATGTGGTTCAAGTTATGTTTCTTAATTTATTGGTGACTTGGGTGTGCAAAGAGGCCAGAGACTCAGTCTTGGAGACAACAGCTTCACATTTTAAGAACAGAGATTCCATCTAAACAATTGGAAAAACTTGCTGATGGTGGGAGCACTTTGACAGTGGAATGTGCTGCCTCAGAGTATGGTGGAGTCTCATTTTTGGAGGTTTTTAAACAGAGGCTGGATGGCCATCTGTTCAAGGGAGTGCTTTGATGGTATATTCTTGAATAACAGAATCTGGTTGGACTCAATGGGTCTTGTAGTCTCTTCCAGATCTATGATTGTATGATCAAAGCCTAAGAGTTCTTTTCTGGTCCAGCCAGTTCTAAGAGCCTCTAACAGCCAAGCTACACATGTAAGCTACTATCATTAATGCTGACTTTTTTTCTCTAGTAGTAGTATCCTATTTTGCAATGTTATAGAAATCTATTCAGATATCTACCAAATAAAACAGGACTCATTCCCAGGTAAGTGTGCATAGGATGGCAAACTTAAAATTTGGCTAGTATACTTGAAATGTCAAAACCAGAATTCTGCAACAGCAGGTTTTATGATGCTGCAATACTAAAGGTGCTGTTCATGCAATCCTATCTCTAGGTCTTATGTCCTGGTGTTGCAAATCTTAAAATCAAGTAGTAGTTATTCTGATTGTATCAGTTGCATCAGAATACTTGCAGATATTAATTCAGTTTGCTTCAATTTTGTGACTTTTTTTTTCTGATAATGTTCTGGCAGTCACAACTTGGTTCCAATTTAGCCCTTCTTTATTCATCTAGGATGATTAAATTTGCTTAACTTCTGTCATTCATTCTGTTACTCAATTCAATGAAAAAATGCAATGCAGTATCTCTTTATCTTAATCTCTAACCCTATTCCCCTCCCCTCCTCACTGCTACCTTCTATTTGTGGAGAGGATAACACTATTTTATGTGACTGAAGCTACTATAATCCTCTGATGAGATTGCTTTGGGAATAGTCTTGGCTTGTTAATCCTATTGTATTTGGTATGACAGTTCCCATATAATTGATTTGGAACTGTGGTTTAGATCAGCAACAGAATCACACACCCAAGTCTTCCATAAATAAATAAATAACCACTCCAAAACAGAAGTTCAAACCAGAAAAGACTATGGTCTTTCGTACAACTCTTGTTGCAGGCAGCTCTAGCTGTCCTTACAAGTTAAACGAAACCTTTTATAAGCTACATTTAGAAGACATATTTGTTTTTGATGATATAATAATGACAAAAAAATTATTTTGAGGAGCACTGTCTTATAGGAAGAAACTTTTAAGCAGTTTTTTAAAGGCGGAATAAGGGATGTCTTTGAGGGAAATGGCTCCTGCAGTAGACTAAGGCCATTTCTGCACTAGCCTGTTATAGTGCTATTATTCCACTTTCAACATCCTATGGAATCCTGGGATTTGCAGTTTAGAGAGGGGCCAGCCAGACCACAGGATGTTGATAGTGGAATAATAGCACTATAACAGGCTAGTGTGGAAATGGCCTATGTCTTCCTCTGTACTAACAAGTTCCTTCAGACCCAAGAAAAGAAGTTGTTTATTCCTGAGGCACCTCTAAAGGTTTCCACAGAAGATGGAAGCCTATCTTTGCTATATCAAAGAAGTTATACAGCAACCGATCAGAAACAAACCTGATATTCATGTTCATGGAGAGGGATTTCAGTCTTTTCTTATTTTGCGTTCACACAAAATAATAAATAAGTTCATAGGATTTTCTTCCCACAGGTTAAGACTGTGAAAGTCTTCACACATTTTTTTCACATTTTGGAACTCTTGTGAAAAATTTATTTGTGTAAAAATTGCTTTTGCAGAAGTAAAAATGTGTTTTGTACTTAAAAAAAATTATCTTCATGAAAACGTTTTTGTGAAAAAGCAGAGATTTTGTAAAAGCACAGTTGTTGTTTTTCTCTTGATGCCAGACAAACAATCTTATAGTGGTTCAAAACATGTTTCATGCAGCATCTCAGCATGCTCAAGTATCCATCCTCATCAAAGAAAAGAAAATTTGCAAATAATATTTATATCTTTCTTCATGCCTCTTAGTTCTGTGATTTCAAAACACATGGAATTTTTCTGTTTACTATGGCCTGCCTGTTTAGTCTATGTCGGTTCTGGATGTTGGCTCAAATTTCTATCAGGTCTGCCAATATAGGTAGCAGAATGAAGTGGTAGAGTCCTACTTTGGAACAACTGATTGGATTGTGACTGTGAGATCACGTACTTTGAACATCCTTTCACATGAAAAAGACATTGCATGTAGCTTGGATACAAATTGGCTATGCTTAAATGTTTCATGCTGATGTGGCATTTTTTCCTTGCAGGAAGCAAGGGACAACATTTACAATTGGGTATGACTCTGATCACTCCAGGCTTCTACTATTCACTCTTCTGCAAGTAAAGACCAGGCTGAAATAAAGAATTAAGCAGTTCTTTCAGAATTGTTTAGCATCTGAGGACTACTTCAAATGAAAACATTTTGGATGAAGTACCTGTGGCAACTTTATCCAAATACAGGACCAGCTCTGTTGTTAGAATGAACGGGTTGCCTAATTCTTTCCAGAGTAGTCTGTCCTGTGCTATCTCAGCTTGTCTTGTCCCTCAGATGTGGTAGAAAATGGTGACCTATCACCACCACTGAAGTAAGATTGAACTACTCTTCTCTGATGGAGTTGAGTTTCTATGCAGTCCAAACAGCGTGTTTCTGGTTTGGATAGGACAGCTTGAATTAAGCTGCTCCATTTCATGTGATTCATATCTAAAATAATAACCTTCCCATTTGAGATGGAAATTTTCTGAATCAACAGTTAATTCTTGCTATTTGACTAAAACTAATGTTAGAGCAGCCTTAAAAGTTTTTCTTTAATTACAGTCCTTTCTTTAAAATATTAATTCCAGAAGAGATTGCACATAAACTAGATATGAATTTATATTTGAGTTAAACACACAGAGAGACATATTCACAACAACAACAACAAAACAAATCCCAGCAGCATTAGAGCAATCCAAAAGATTCAAAACATATGCATCCATCAGTATTATCATTATGCTTACATAGTAGCTCAGTTTTCACAACTACTGTTGTTTTTAAAAGGGCCTGAATGATTTTTTTTTCCTTTCCCAAATGCTTCTCTGAATTAACACTTGGTAACTTTTACAAGATCATTTCAGGAAAAATACATAAATCTAGTGATGACTTACAGGTCTCAAAAATCAAGTCTGCTTTTCCAAACAGAAGTTTTCTGATATCAGGTGAACTCTGATTATATAAACCTGACTAGAGCCATTTCCACACTACACTGTTATAGTGCTATTATTCCACTTTCAACATCCTGTGGAATTCTGTGGTTTGTAGTTTACTGAGGACAAGGAGCTCTCTGGCTGAGAATTCTAAAGGCCCCTCCCTAAACTGCAAAGCCCAGGATTCCATAGGATGTTGAAAGTGGGATAATAGTATTGTAACAGTGTAGGGCAGAAATGGCCCAAGTCACATTGCAGTTGTCTTCCCCGTACTGTTAGGTTCTTTTTAAACATTACGAGATCTTCTGCATTCTAGCTTTGAAAAGTAAGGACTGAAAGCAGCTATTGACAGTTAACTAATTAAGAAAAACTTTTCTCTTTTTTTAATTCTAGTAAACCCATATCTAGAAATGTGACAGAAAATGCAAAACTATATGCATAAAAATACAAAGATTTCTGAACTTCCTTTGACAACCATTCACTCTTGGGCTTTGCCAGTATTACTTTGTATGAGCAAAAAAGAATGTAGAAAACAAATCCTTCTTAAATCATGAATTAATTACCTACTCCCCTGGTATTTCTGCAATTGAATGAACTCAATATTTCAAGTTGTTAGATACCAGATACAATAAGACAAGAAGGCCTCGGGAGGATTTGGACTGGAGGAAACATAGCACATAGCTCACAGGATGGTGAGCGCATTGTTTTGCTGCATAGGATAAGCTGCCTGTTGCCTCATAGATTTCTGACAGAGAAAAATTCATCTGAAACAAAAGAAGAAGCAAAAGAATTGAGACATAGAAGCAACAGAATGAAGAGAAAGAACAATGAGCCCTGTTGTGGTACAGAGGAATATAATGGGGCCAGTATATTTTCCATTCAGCAGGAGGCCCTCAGGCAAGCTATGAAACTTTCAGATTGGCAGGCCCGATAGGGCTGAAGGCTGATTTCTGTTTTGCTTTGTCTGTTTCTTATTGGCCTCTATGGAAGTTACTGCAGTAGGCGTGAGTACAATCAGCCCTCCACATTTGCTAGTCTTAGGGACTGAGGACCCCTGCAAAAGTGAAAAAATTACAAATATCAAAATGTGCATATCTGTGAGAAGGGCACCAAGGCATGGTGGGGAGGACAGGCATGCAGGGTCCAAATCAGTTCAAGGAGAGGAGAGGGAAAGGGGGTAGGTTGGGATAGTCACTCTGTACTTCCTTTCTGTTGCCCACCTCCTTCCTTGGGTGTGGCAGGGCATCAGGAGAGGAGTTGTGGTGCTGAGAAATGGGGCTGTGAGCCATCCTTAGCTGGCCAGGCAGCAGCTGGTGGAGGAGGAGAAGGAGAATCAGAGGTGCAGAGGTGCAGCCTGGTGGGAGGTACTGAAAGGGAAGTTCTGGTGGGGAAAAACACACCTGAGGTGGAGAGGGAGGGGTTGCAGAAATTCACAAATAATCAAGTCCATGAAAGACAAATCTGAAAATGTGGAGGGCTGACTGTATCTTCAGTTCTCTTCCTCTATTTTTTTTTAAAATTTTATTATCTGGTTTATATTGTATATTAATTAAGCTTAAAGTTTTCCTCAATAATCCCCTCCAATTTTCAGCTCTCTTTGCTTATCCCTCTCCTTCCAATTCAGTGTTTTTTTCTTTTTTCTTTTCCCACTCACCCCCTGCTTCACTCAGTCATGCACTTTTAGGAGCTTGGCAAGAGCAAATATTCAGCAACAGAAGATAGCCTGCTAAACCCATGTGCTACCCTTGCTTTGCATTTTTTTTTAAAGGGAGGGATCTGGTCCAGCTGGCCCCTCCCAAAACTGCAAACCCCGTGATTCCATAGGAGGTTGAAAGTGCAATCATCACGCTATAAGAGTGTTGTGCGGACATGGCCTAAATCCCATTAAATTCACTGAAGATTACCCCTAGTTAATTGAGTATTGCTGTATCCATTTCTAATAACCCACATTTTATAGATGTCATAGAGAATGGCAGAGAGTTTGGGGTCTTGGTTGTGCCATCTTGGCAAGAGGCAGGAAAGGAAGGGCATGGTTGGATGGTCGGGGATGTTTTTGGCTCAGCTAGATCTGGCGTATGCTGCATTACAACATTTTCCAGAATCAGAAGTGATGTTCCAGTCACTTCCATTCAGTTTTGGGTGAGGGTAAATTTTTAGCTGTTTCAGGTTAGGAGGAGGAACACATCCTGTGGCACAACTATATTCCTTCCTTCTGGAGTGATGTCTGTCTTAGGCCCTTTCTGCACGAGGCGAGTAAATCGCTCTGTGCCGTTACTTACCGGTTCTTCTCTCTTCGAAGCAACGCAGACTTTCCCTTAAGCCCTTCTGCAGGGCTCCTTTCTTGTTGCAGGGCAAATCAGAGCAGTGTGAGGTCCGTAGTTCCGCACTGCTGCGGCTGAAAATGGTGGCTTCCTGTTCTTCGTGGGTTCGGACCAACCACTGACGCTGACCACGCCCATGGCCCGCCATGCTCTGATCACAGGCTCACATTGGTACGAGCCTGCGCATCTGTACAAGTGAGCAGGTACAAAATGGTGCACTCCAGAAGATTGAAAGACCAGATTTTTCCGGTCTTCACTTAGCATGCTGGAGGACCACATGGGGGCTTTTTGGATTGGACTAAGGCAAATAGTCTGAACCTAGTCCAATCCAAGGTGCGGACTACCTCCGTGACAGGACGCCTTGGCACGTTTTAACTTCGTCATGAGGAAAGGGCCTTATTCTTTCTTCATGTACATGGGAGTTTGGGAGGGTTGATGGGAGTCCAAGGTGGTCTGGAGGCTGCACAAGATCCCCACAAATGCTGTGTATTACCTGCAGACCATGCAATTCCCACCCCTTTTCACAACTTTGTCACAGAGGAACAGCAAGCCCAGGCTGCCAGAGCAGAAGTTTTGTGCTGCTTAAACGATCATATAGTCATCAATCACGTGGCTACTTCAATTTCTTCTTGCATCTTTGTTGCTGACCTTTTATACATATCATAGAGAGACCACAAAATAAATGAGCGCAAACATCACTTTATTTCATTAGCCTTGTCATGCAAGATTAAGAGATTATAACATGTAACCATTAAGGCCAGATGGGAGCAGAGTAGAGAAGGCTTGTATGATACTTCACGCTTTAAACTAGAGATGCCATGGACTGAACATGGGATCTCTGATTTCCACACAAAAATGTGGTCTACAATGTTTCTTGATTAGGAGGTAGGAGGCAGAAAGCATGTAGTACAGAAAGATGTTTTGTATATGGTCAGATGCACTCACAACACTTCTGATTAAGAATCCTCTACCCCGACTGATTGACTGAACTTGCAAAGATCAGAGTTCTTGTTGAAATAAACACACCATTCCTTAATGACTTCTCACAAACAAGGAATAGAAAGGGTGAGTGAATGATTATAGGAATGGCTGGAAGTGGGAAAAAAGACAGAAGCACATTAATTGGACAGGTTGTATGAAGAGATGATTTAGGACAGCCTTTCCCAACCTGACAGTTTTCAGATGTGTTTGACTTCCATCATCTCTAGCCAACAATCATATTATGGGATTTATAGTCCATCTGGGGAAAAATGCCAGGCTGGGGAAGGGCAACTTTAAAAGAACAAAAAAGAGCATTTTTGCTGAAGTCAAGAACAAAGTGTCCCAATGAGAGTCTATAATGATAACTCCAATGCTATTCTTTGTAAAGCCCATGATTTGTTTCAAAAACAAGCAATTTAAGATCTCATTAATCAACATAATTCAATGCACTCAGTTATTTCTTACATTAATGTTTACAACAATTGATTAATCTTTCCCCTTTTTAATTATTAACGTTAAGAAATTTATTTTCAAACAGTATTCAGATTTCTGGGAAATGGTGTAGTCATAACCATCTCATTTAGATCTTTTGGCAATTCTTTTGTCAGCTGAGGCTTCTCTATGGAATTCTGACTCAAGATTCTCTGAAAAATTGTTGATTGACATGTAAAATGTCAAAACAGCAAATATCCATGAAGCATTACATTTTTGTCTCACGTGGATCAGTACAACATCCCTCTATTGTCATAACTTTTTATCTCTCTTTCAATGTCTCACGTACATGTAGATGACCTAAAAATCTTCATGGCTGGGACAAAACAAAAGAAAAAGAAAAAGAAAGCAGCATGAATGGGATTTGAAGCTAGACAAGTTCTTACATCAAGTCTCAAATACTGTATCTGGAGCATGAATGTCAGAAGAGTTACACAAACAAAACACTGTGCAGACAGTTATATAAAACTGATGGCCACAGTGTTTGACTGCTAATGGTTTACCTTGGCTCATAATATTGAGGCCTTTTCTGCACCACCCTCCCAACCCACCATAGGGATGGAAGAAGGATGGGACCACAATGATGGTTTTTCATGAAGTCATTGTGGTCCCATTCTTCTCCTATTCCCAAGCAGTGCAATCACAGAATAAATCATTGTCAGGTTTTTCCTGTCAATGACCCACGATTGCACCACCATTGCAGACTTACCTGTCATGCGCTTTCTGCCCCAGTGAAGCCTGGGAAAATACCAGGCTGGGCTGTGGAAGGAAGAGGCAGGGCCATCGTGCTTCCTTCATCACAGAGCCAGCTGGTGCAGAGGGCATCACTTCCATCATGCTCCCCTCCTGGCAGAGCCACTGCTAGGATCCCCACTGGATGCCTCCATGAAAAGGTAGAGTGTGGAAGGGGCCTAAATATTTAAAAATTTGAAGGGATGCCATGTGGAGGAGGGAGAGGGCTTGTTTTCTGCTGCTCCAGAGACCAGGACAAGGAGCAATGGATTCAAGCTGCAGGAAAGGAGATTCCACCTGAATCTCAGGAAGAACTTCCTGACAGTCAGGGCTGTCCGGCAGTGGAATCTGCTGCCTCGGAGTGTAGTGGAGTCTCCTTCCTTGGAGGTTTTTAAGCAGAAGCTGGATGGCTATCTGTCGGGAGTGCTTTGAGGGTGTTCCTGCATGGCAGGGGGTTAGACTGGATGGCCCCTGAGGTCTCTTCCAACTCTACATTTCTATGATTGTATGATTCTATGATTCTAAGCTGAGTCTATGGGCCTTTCCACACTACACTATTACAGTGCTATTATTCCACTTTCAAACATCCCATGGAACTCTAGGGTTTGTAGTTTACTGAGGCCTAAGAGCGATCTGGCTGAGAAATGCGTCTCCCTAAACTGCAAACCCCAGGATCTTATAGGCTGTTGATAGTGGAATAATAGTGCTATAACAGTGTGGTGCAGAAAGGCCCTATGTCTCATTGCACTACTATTCAAAAAATGTATGACCCTGAAGGCATTTCCATGGGATAGTATTCAAGGCTGAGTTGGCAGGGAGAATCCCTGGCACATGTGATACAGTTTTAGAGTTAAGGGGGAAAAGAAAAAAGAAAAACCATCAACTTCCAAACCCCCAGTGTCAAGTGGATATCCTGGAGGTCTGAGAGGGCAATGACTTTTTGGCTGTCCTTGTTGATTTATCTATGAATTTATTTTGGCTCCTCAATAGTAGCTGGCTGGTACTTGGAAGCCTCATGCCCTCACCGGCCAATTGCCTGGGTGGTGTACACTTCACTGCTTTCACATTGGTAGTAGAGGAAACCCAGGAAAGATATGCTGGCATACCTCACTCCACTGACATGATACAAGATCTCAACAATAGTAGATGAAGGCAGCCATCTCATTTTGTCACATAAGGCAGAAAATGCCTCTCTCCATGCTTGGCAGTCAAAATGTAATGATAAGAAATTCAGTAACTAATAGAGTTCAACCTCTTCAAGGTCACCTAATGCTGTTGCCAGAGAATGCCTGCTTGCTCTCTTATGGAACAGCCAGCCATGCATTAAAAATACAGCTTCTGCTACTTTATCAAATTGAACCTTACTTCCAAGAGTTTCCACTCTCATGGAGAATGTTGCACTCACACAGAGAATGCACATTTAGGTTTTCCACCCTGAAAGTATTTTCCCTCCACACCATATTTACTATAAATAGAGTTGCCTGCTGACCTACATTTTAAAGCACGTTATGCATTTGGAGCACTCTGTAGCTCACACCCTGAACAACAATACTTGGAAGCACCAGTGAGGTCAGGAGTTCCAATTTGTGTTGAGTGTTAGGAGAAAATCTCAGGGAACAAAGACTATTGCCAAGAAAGAGTCTGAAAAGAATGAAGCTAGAACAGGGTACCCTTGATACTTCAAGAGATCTAATTGCCTATAGATGAGAGATAGAGTGTGTATTTGGCACACAGACGGTTGCACATTCAATTCTTGGCATCCATCTTTAGTTAAAAACATCTCAGATAGCATGGAAGAAATACTGCCTAACAAGACCTTAAAGATTTACTACAGGTCAGAGTAGCTTTTCACAAAGTTATCATCACTCAGAAGAGTGTTGTAAGTTGTAAGGAGGCAACCTGGTGTCTTCTAGACCAATTCTGTTAAAATTGGTGGCTTATGAAAGAAGAGTTTTCAGGACAGAAAGGCATAATTGTAGCTGGTGGGCACAAATATGGTACTGGTCCCTGGTATGGGAGAGGGGGAGTAATGCCAGTTCCCATCAGATAACCTGACAAGCAGAGCTGTAGCTGTCTTAGGTCCTTATTGCATGACTTCATCATCTCGGCCTGGATGTGTGCTATCGCAAATTTGTTGCTGACTGGGGGCTGTTGCATCCCCATGTGTTGTAAACGTGCTGTATGCCATTACCAGAAAAAAAATGGTAATGCCTCTCTTTCCTGTGATGATCCCATCAGCGCTGGATATGCGGTAAGGGTAAAAGTGCTTAATAGTACTTCCTTCTGCAACACAGCATAGGAAGAGGCAGGGAAATGGACACACCATTCATGTTGTACTGCAGAAAGAATAAGAATGTCCCTAATGCTACCCATCCAGGTCCTAAACCCATCTCAGCAATGGTATTGCCAGGATCCCACTGGGATGAAGCACTATTGGGCCATACCGTGGTAAGGGCCTTAGCCTACAATGCCCATATGCTTCAGTTACCTATATATAGTCTCCATTACAGTACTACGAGTGCATGTGGACTATCATCACATGAGTGATAATTCAGAAGTCCTAATGCATGAGCACACAGAAAAAAGCAGTAATATTTAAACTGTAAGGTGCTTGGAGCAGGGAATCAGTTCTTTTGCAAACTGCAAAGCCTAAGACATATTTATTATTCTCTATGAACAATAAATCACATTTTACCATTTTAGCAGTATTAAACCACCTTGATTGCAGTTTAATGGTTTAAGCAATATTAAACCACCTTGATTGTGGTTTAAGAAGTAATCACTCTTTATTAGAATTTGGTTACTCATACTAAATTGCATAGTATTGCATATTAATAGCAACTTAAACTGGATTAAAGCAGGTCTTCTTAGGTCATGACCCTCTTCTGACTTACAATAAGGATCATTTGTTCCAGCTTTTTAAATTACTTATGAATAAAGCAGCATGCTGCCGCCTTGTCTTACTTTCCTCCTTGCCATTCCAAGTTCAGCTGCTCAGAGAAGGCACTTCAACAGGAAAAGGTGTGAACTTCAGCAGAAGGATGGTGGATCTTTTGTTTGCCTTGGGGAGAGACAGCAGCCAGCAGCAGAGCAACAGCAAGTTGAAACCGCCTTCCTGAGGATGTTGTGGTAACCCAACTGCATTCCTAAGAAAGAAAAGTTAGAAAGGAAAGAAAATCTTATAGATCAGGTACCAGTAGACAGACTCAATCTGTTATGAAAAAAGAATAGTAAACATGACTAAGGAGTGTTGGGATCAAATGCCTGTTTTCCATGAACCTAACTAAGGCCATTTCCACACCGGGCTTTTAAAATGGTACAGAGTGACCTCCGACGGAGGTCTTCTGCACCGTAGAGTGGACTGGGGCGCACTACTTTTCGTAGTTCCGTACCTCAGTCCGGTTCTGCGCAACCGAAACTGGTCGCGCAGCGTGCTTTTTAAAAAACCCTTTTTAGAAGTTTTTAAAAAACACAGAGCACGCAACTCCGTCTCGCTCCGTTGCCGCACTCCGGAGCAGATTTGCAGGCGCACACAAGTGTGTGCCTGCAGATCTTCTGGGGGCGGGCTTTCGGCTGGCGAGCTTCTCTGCTGGAGAGCCTCCACCAACCGGAAGCTGCCATTTTGGACGCTGGAGCAGTGCGGAGCGACAAGCTCACACTGCTCCTCGTCCCGACGGACTCACCTGGACGCTCAGGAAATCCAGTGAGTCCCGTTTTCGCACGGTTCCCTCCCTACATCTGGAAAGGACCTTTGTAACAATTATAAACTTTTTGAAAAGGTTTTGAAGATGCAGTTGAAACTCAAGGAGAACCAGAGGCCAAGGATCCATCTCAGTTCACCAACCAGTGTCTGAGATTAGTTAGTGTGAGCTACAGTTCTCAGATCTCAGGACCAAGAACCTTTTCATGACAAGGGAGTAAGTCACTGAACACTAAACTTTTTTTTTTTTTTAAACCCTCTTTTTACCTGGAAAAGGTTTTTTTTACTGGAATACAGCTTCCATGGATTGTTGTAAACAATGTTTATAAAGGTATTTTTTTAAAAGAACAGGGGATAGTTTGATGTTTTTCTGTTCAACTCTGGAGCCATTTCCACGCTAAACTGTTATAGTGCTATTATTCCACTTTCAACATCCAACGGAATCCTGGGGTTTGCAGTTGTGGGGGGGCTTTGAAAGTGGAATAATAGCATTATAACAGGCTAGTGCGGAAATGGCCTAATTTGGACAATTTTGTTTCTTTCCTAGGACAGTTTGGAAAATGTTCTTTGGTTGGACTGCCACTCCCATATATTTGCAGCCCTCACCAACATGGCCATTTCTTTACCAGTGAGGAACAAGGGTAGCAGCAGAGAAACACCCAGCTATTTCCTTATAGCTAGATGCACAGCAATGGCACCAGCTTCAGAGGCCTCCCAGATATTTTTGATCAGAGAAAATAGGAGGGATTATACCTCCCTATGCCTCTTTCCAGCTGAGGTGGAGTCAGAGGGAAACTCCACCATCATCTCAAACCTCTGACTGAAGTTAAGAACAGAATTCCTCACCACAACTGTGCTACTTGCTTTTCCATTTGTAAAGTTAACTAGCATGCAGGGAAATATCCTGCACTCCAATGAAAGGATCTTTAGGAATGGAGACAGGACATGCCTCAAACCCAGTCCACAGATAGAATTGTCACTGGCATTGGGCTGGATAAGAGTCATGGGACAGAGATTCCCTCCTCAGACTAAAAATCAGAAATGATGTTTGGACAAATTGGGCAGATGTCAGATTCCAACGGGGATGGGTTTAGAATTTGTTTTGTTTAGGCTGTATTGTAAACATAGCAGACTTGTACATCTCAAGTCCATAAACTGGAACACAAACATTACCAGAAACTGTCCCAGTTTTTGAGATGTGGCTGGTACATTTTAGACATATGCACTAGCCAGACATGCAAGAGAGGAAAGTATTCACAAAAATGTGTATACCAGGAAAAGGGGTAAATGAAAATGTATTATATTAAGGGAAAACACTTATAGAAATGTGTATATATTTAAAAAAATGTCCAGAATTGTATCTCACGATAAGTATATTTGGAGAAAAATGCATGAGAGTATGTATTAATTTTTATGTGGTCTTGAAGCAAATCTGCAGGATAGAATAAACTGATTGTGATAAAAATGAGCAACTGAACAGAACTAAATGTGATAGAATCATCCATGTCTACATTCCAAGAAAGCAGTTTCTTGTGTAGACATCTGCAAGTTTGTCAATGAGACTCAAGTGAGAAAAAACAGGGAGGGACAGATGAATCTCATGTAATCAGCTATAGCAACAAAATCGTGCCCATTTTCTTTTTTCTGTTTTTCTGATTTAAAAGCTGAAGAGGTGTGACTTTGGTTTGATTTACTGCACTGCACTTCATTTTCTGCAGCTTTAGAGACAATATGCATTCATTCATTCATTCCAGTAAATGTTGTCAGAAATGGCAACGAAAATGTAATTGTAAGACCATCATGACCTTGATTTCTTTATACCTTTGAGAAACAATGTCAAGAGAGAATATTTTGATTAAAGACTGCATGGGGGAGGGTTCTTTGTGTTCTCTAAAGCATATATATTTTGATGTGTTTGCTACTAGTGTAATCCAATGCAATCCTACTAACCTCTATGGCATGGAGACTTTTGCTTCATGTTTTTATGATGCTGAAATACATTATGCTTCCTTCCATAAAAGAAGGTAAAAAAGAAAAGTGACCTGTCTATCTCTTCCCTTTCCTTTTAGAGGAATTACTCATCATCTTCCCATGTGCCCAAAATAGGTTCGGCACTTTGAAACAAGCCTTTAAATACTAACTAAAAGCAGGAACAGACTCCCTGCCACAAGGAGCTGGTGGTCAACAGACTCTACTCCTTCCTAGACATGCATGGAAAGGAGAGGAGGGGACAGTAACTGCTTACATACGTTTTAGTTCTCCAAAGCAAAAATTACCATAGCACTCAGGGATTTCCTATGTGCCCTTTAGCTAGGATGGGTGGGAATTTTATTTGGTTTACTATTGATATGAGAGTTCCCAAAATTCACAAACTTATTTAGTTCAAATGTGGAAGGAACAGGAACTTACAAATTCAGCACTGACTGCATTTGGACTACTTACCTCTGAAAATCAGGTTTTGAATCCTTATGCACTCAACCATTCTTGTGCTAAGTTAGGACTGGCAACCCCTTTTCCACCAGGATCGAAGTTTAATAGTGCCATGGCAGGTAGGCGTAACATTATGATGCCTATTGAATACAGAGGGTTGAGAAATTCAGTCAGTTTGTTTAAAATAAAGAGCAACCAACATCTGCAAATTTCATCATTAAAAAATAAATAAATTCAGGACTGAAAAGGTTCGAAAGTGGAAGAGACTTCTAGATTAATTCTTCTCTACTCTGATCTTTGCTGAATTTGAATTTTGACAGTAATTAAGGATTCAGGTGCAGGTCCAGTGCTCTCTGGAAAAGAAACTGTATGCAGACAAAATGAAACAGATGCAAAAAAAGTAATTTATAAACATAGCATGGTTTGTATGTAACCAGTAGAGATTTTCTGTGTACACCAAGCCATCAGTTTCCTTACCTTCTGGACAGACAGCTTGACACTCCAGATGGTTCTGGGTCTCGTCAACTGGTTCATTTATTACATCAGCCAGGGAGGCTTTATTCTAAAGCATCTGGGTGGTATAGTTTTAGGCCCTTCAAGGTTATTGCAATTAGGATCTCTTATTTAGGATTTGTATTAGCATGTGCTCATTCATTAAACATGGTCCTACGCACGTGGAAAAAAAAAGAATATTCATATGGGATATTCCGTATGCTTGATATTTCAAGCATAGGGCTGGGATGCGAGGGATCTGTAGCTCTAATCATTCTAGTGCTGTGCCTGTGTGAACATTGCATACAGAGAAGCTAAGAGCTGATTTTAAATGCACACATAGCATGCCAGATGGATCAGGTCTTCTGTTTCAACTGGCAACCATTTAAATTAGGTGTCAGGGGGCCCACCAAGTTAGGATCTTCTGCTACAGTAGTTAGATTGCTTAGCTGTTTACCTGATCTGTTGCTCTGCTGTTTGGTTATTGGGTAGAGAAGGCTGGCCGGAGCCTGGGAACCAAAGTTATTATAGGCCATTTCCACATTAGTATTTTAAAATGGTAAAGAGCGACCTCCAACGGAGGTCTTCTGCACCATAGAGTGGACTGGGGTGGACTATTTTTTGTAGTTCCACACCTCAATCCACGCAGGAGCGACTGGAACTAGTCGCGCAGCATGTTTTTTAAAAACCTCTTTTTAGAGATTTTTAAAAAGCACAGAGCACGCAACCCCGTGCTGCTCCGTCGCCCAACTCTGAAGCAGATTTGCAGGTGCGTGCAAGTGCATGCCTGCAGATCTGCCGGGGGCGGGCTTCTGGCTGGCAAGCTTCTCCGGTTGGTGGAGAGCCTCCACCAACTGGAAGCTGCCATTTGGGATGCCAGAGGACTGTGGAGCAGTGAACTCGTGCTGCTCCGCGTGTTGACGGACTCACCTGCCCTCTGGTAAGCTCTGTTTTCAGGTGTTTTTGGGCGTTTCCCCCACACACGCGCGCGCAGAAAGGGCCTTAGAGAGCCGGTACAAGCTGGTGTTGTGTGGGAAAGAATTTGAGAAGGGGAACCAGGAGTTTTTAAAACTGAAACCTGTGCTGCACCTTCAGTTCTCACAAAGGCCATGTCTCTGTGCTTTATCTCACCTCTAATAAAACCTTTCCAGATTCAGCCATGAAGCCTGGTCATTGAGTTAGATTAAGACAGAACATTACATTAGGCCTTAGATGCACCAGTCAGAATGTGTAAAGTTATGTTCACCTTAGGGTCACTATGGCCATTTCCGCACTACAACATTATAATGCTATTATTCCATTTTCAACTTCCTATGGAATCCTGGGATTTGCAGTTTAGGGAGGGGCACTTCAAATTCTCAGCCAAATTCTCTTTGGTCTCAGGGAACTACAAACCCCAGAATGCCATAGGATGTTGAAAGTGGAATAATAGCACTATAACAATGTAGTGCAGAAATGGCCTAAAAGTCAGAAATAACTTGAAGACACACAACAACAACAACAACAACAACAACAACAACAACAACAACCACCACCACCACCACCACTGGCATAGCTAGAGCTTTTACTGCCTGGGAGTGGTCCCTGAGTTTCTCATCCTTCTCAGGGGAGGGAAGACCTAACCAAAATACCAATTGGGCTCTGGGCGTTCATGCTCAGAGGAGGTGCTCTGCACACGCTCCGATACGCCAGTATTCCTGCAGCAGTTAGCACCCTCTGTCTTTCTCTCTCTCTCCCCCTCTTCCTCCTCGGAGGGTCGGCTGGGCTGGGCTCATCCCCAGTCTCAGAGGTGAGGAGGGAAGGCGGATGCTTCTCCCCACCTCCTCGGGGTCCCTTCTCTCTTCTCTCCTCTCTTCCTTCTCTGCCTGACCCAGAGGTCTGCTGGTGTTGGTGCTGCTGCTTTATCTGGAAACAGGTTTGACTCCAGATTGGGAGGGAGAAAGGGGAGGGGGGAGGAAAAGGCAGCCCTCTTTTCTGGGGTGGCATACCCCTCCAGCAGACCTCTCCAGGAGGCTTCAGTGCCCATCTAGTCACTGGCATGTGGAGGGTGGTCCTTTGAAGGACAAGTGCATGGAATTCACCCTAAATAAAGGTATTGTATGCAGCAGTCAGAGTGTTAGAGAAGACACAGGTTCAAAATCCCAATCAACCATGGAGCTCAGTGGACGATAAGCCACTACATCTTTCAACCTGACTTACCTATGGTTTCATGGATAATATTGTAGGGGGAGAATCCTGAGCTGTCCTGAGTTCCTTCAAAGAAAGGTAGATTAAATATCTGGGAAATAAATAGTGTTATAGGCCCTTTCCACATGAGGCAAGTGAATCGCTCCGTGCCATTACTTACAGGCTCTTCTTGAGTCCGAAGTAACGGACACTGTCCCTTGAGACCTTCCGCAGGGTTCCTCCATTGGTGCAGGGCGAACTGGAGCAGTGCAAGGTCTGTAGATCCGCACTGCTCTGGCTCAAAATGGTGGCTTCCGGTGGCTTCGTGGGATTGGACCAACCTCTGAGGCTGGCCACGCCCACAGCCTGTCCTCTACTGATCGCAGGCTCGCATTGGTGTGAGCCTGCACATCTGCACAGGTAAGTAGGAATGCAATGGCACATTCCAGTAAATGTAAAGACCTGATTTTCCCGGTCTTTACTTAGCATGGGGGAGGACCACTTGGGGGTGGGTTGGATTGGACTGAGGTGTGGAACTAAGTTAAATAGTCTGCACCTAGTCTGATCCATGCCAGGACACCTTGGCCCATTTTAACTGCCTCGTGCGGAAAGGGCCACTGTGTCACATGCCTAAATGGGGATCTTTCTTACTCATTTGGGAAAGGTACACATGATTCAAGGTATACATGACTTATGGAATCAATGATTAGACCAACACAGAGTGATCCTGAAGTAGCTACACAAGGAGACTTAACAGATGATCTCTTTGCCTTATAGAAATAAATGATAATAGTTTTCCTCATATGTTTTTT
This sequence comes from Ctenosaura bakeri, assembly GCA_948474755.1. Classification (NCBI taxonomy): domain Eukaryota; kingdom Metazoa; phylum Chordata; class Lepidosauria; order Squamata; family Iguanidae; genus Ctenosaura; species Ctenosaura bakeri. The sequence continues at coordinate 15,182 of CAOLHI010002619.1, read as the reverse complement.
TTTCCTGAATTGCTATTGAATAGTGACAGTACCTTAATTTTATGGATTCCCTTCCCTTCCTTTTTTTATAAAATTCTATTATAAGGTAAGAATATCAGCATGGCTACAGTCCTGTACTAAGGTATACATACTACTGGTGCTACTGTGTTTCAGCATTCGTTTCACTAGATGCCGCATTGCAGGGAATGTTTCTTTGTTATTCATTAGGCACAATCTGTTATACATTGTAATGTATATTAGGGAATGTGCTTATAAATGTCAAATGAACTTAATTGTACTGAATGTTCCAAGGGAAGTAATAATGGTGGGAATGGAAGTGTTTCCAGTTTGCTGCCTACATTTCTCTATTTAAACTGGATGTTGGGGGTGGGTGGGATTAGGGAGATAACCTCCAGTCTATCTGCCATAATACTGTGGAAAGGTTCTATATCTCCAGTGATTAAGTTGACATATGGGGAACTTCTGATGCTACAAGGTGTAAACTGTCAAGATGAAATCAGTAGCTTCCCCATGGAAGAATTTTTAGGCTGCTTATTTTTCATTATTTCCATTTCAGAAAACACACCTCTTGTCTTTTGAGATATATTTCTAATTCCCCTGGAAAAGGGGAACTTACGCTACATGTTATGTAAGAACAGTAAATATGAAATACTATGTTCCTAAAAAAAAATTGTTCTGGAAGTTAAACTCTATAAATGAGACATGACTATGCATAAATGAAGCTTTTGGAAACGACTGTGTGAAGGTTCCCTCACTTCTTGTCTTTCTTGGCATCAGGAGACGCTGCTTCAAAGTACTGCTTCGATTTTCTAGTAGAAAAAATAAGGGATGAAGGAATCCTTTGGGAACCACTTTAGGAACCACTGCCTCCAAGAACTTCACCACCATGATTAACTACTTTGAGGTCTCTTTGCGGTCTCTTAATACTCAATTCCCAACAAGACTGTTGGTTGCTGTTTACTGCAACCAAGAATGGAAACAACAGAGAGTCTTGGAATACATGATTTCTTATTACTTCTCCCTCACTTTCTCCCATGGTTATCCTTTTCATCTTAGGAGAATGAATATCTCAGGATGGATTGGCTGCACAGGCTCCTACAGGAGATATTGAACTAGTGGACACAAAGGCCCTTTTCACACAGAATTTGCCATGCAAAAGGGCCCCTCGAGCATTGCACGAATGTGAGGAGCGGTCCACATGATGTACTCACAATCGCGCAACGCTCCAGGGTCTAACAGGTATCGCTTGTGTACTTTTCATTTTCGGCTTTAAGCCAAAAATGGTGCATTCCACATTCCAATAGGTGAGGTGTTCTGATATGTGTGGAATTTTCCCCATCCTTATTTTGGGGGGAAAAAACTTTTGTTTTCAGTAGAATAGTGTCACACTAACTTTGTCCTGCTGAAAATAAAATTCTTATTCCTGTAAAGCCAGATGGATGGTCACTATAATGTTAGCTCTAAACATATGCCCCAGTCCATATGGTGGGATCCCTGGTATAATAATTTCACAAGGATAGTAATGCAGCTTTGTGATATGTGATTGTGCACAGGTCCACTGGGCTAATACATTGTACCCCCTCCTAAGTCATTATTTGCTAGTACAGCAAGTCTTTAGATTAGACCACAAAATATTATCCCTTCATCATGCAAAAGCTATTTGTTGCCATGGATATTGCCATGGCACCTATCTCCCTAGATCCACTAACTCTTCTATTGGATTTCATTGAGATTACACAGAAAAAAAATGTACTTTGAGATGCACTCAATGCTGGCATAGTTACTAACAAGGTTTTCATTGAATACCAAATGGAGAGTGGGATTCAGTGATGCAATCTATTTTTATTTGTTTGTTTATGTAATTATTTTATATGCTACTTTTTTCCTGGCATAGGATTCAAGGCATCTCACAACCATCTAAAACAAAATACATTTTAAAAAACTATTAATGTAGAAGTTAAAAGAGATTTAATTCAGAATTCTATTTAAAACACACAAGTTAAAAAGTTTAGACCATTTAAAAAGCATGATCAAAACATAGTAAAATAGCAACACAATACCACCTCTTAAAAGCTTCATCTGCTACTAAAGATGAAACTACTAAATGAAACATCAGATGGCTGCCTAAATAGAAAGGTTTTTGCCGGCTGATAGAAAGATAACAGAGGAGGTCAAACCTTCCCAGGATCCATTATTAGTTCTTTCTCATCTAACAGTAAGACCATTAGTCAATTCCAGATCCCATTGTCCATTTTCTGGACTCCACTGTTTACTCTGCCAGAGAGCCATTAGCACCTTCACCTTTAAGGCAGAAAAAGAGTATTTAAACTCCCGTTTTGGCTAGCCAACTCTCAGTACACTGGTTGCTGGTCATCATTCTGTTGTTCTGTTTCCTGTTTGTGCATCGTCCTTAGATTCTTGTGTCTAAGCCATATCACTTCTTATTCACTGCTTTATGGATTGGTAAGTATCACCCAGTTCACCCCCAAAATTCCACTATCCAAAACTTTCTTCCTTTTTTGTTCAGTTAGCCTCGTGTGATTGCAAGACTGTTTGGATCTTGTGTGTGTGGTTGTTAATTCCCCCAATAAAACAAGCTTACTTTTAGATCTCTGTCTGGTTCTTCCTTGCAATCGTACCAGTAGACATAAGTGTAAAAGATCTCATAAGGTTACTCCCCTCTTGCAAGCCTCTTCTTTGAGCTAATATTCTCCACTATTTCATGGAGGCACTGGCATTGTGGGTGTACTCCTGAGTGACCCAGGATTTGCGGTAACATGGTTTCATAGCTGAGCAGGGATTTGAACTCTGGTCTCCAGCAGTCTAGTCTAACTGCACCACACGGGTTCTAGTAAACCAATTACTGAATGTTAAGGCAATAGTTATATAAATCTCATCAATTTAATGGATCTATTTTATTTGGGACTGATAGCTGGATTTAGGATATTGTATTATTTTACTAAAATATCTCTGAGAAACAGTGACATGTCACATGTAAAATTTAAGTAACATGAAGTGCATTATTATTTTTAGTAATATTTCCATGCTCTGCACCTTATCCTCCCCTTTTCTCTCTTTTTGCTAGAGTAGGTCTAAGCTTGACTAAAGCCCTTTTCAGCCCAGCCATCTATGGACCAATGTGAGCCCTCTTATGTTAATTGGTGATCTTAGCGTGTCGCTTCTAACACTGGACCCAGTTTGGCTCATATTAAAAGATGAAATCTTAAATTAAAATCTTTTCCTGGTAAAATGTGATAGTGTCACACAGACATGATGAACATAATTTGACATGACTTATTCTTTGCTAGTCATATTACTGTCAATACTGGAATTTTGAAGAGATTTCTTTCAACCTGGATTTCCTGGGAGTTTTTCACTACCTCTTTGTTATACCTTCTTCAAAAGTTAGCTTATATTTTATGGATGATAGATGAACTGGAGATCAAAGAGCCTTGGATATATGAAGGAGTAAAATGTGCACAAAAATTCAAATATCTAAAAACTGGAACACATAATGAGCATCTCATTACTATTACAGGTTGTGAAAAAAAATGTTAGTATGAAGGTAGAAACAGTCTTAGTGTGGATAATCAATTAATTCTAACGTATTATCAAGTTAAGTACATGGAGAAGAATATCTCTTTACAAAGAATAAAGAATCATGACTTTAGTTAACTTGATGGTTAATTGTTACTCACTAGAGGTGTAGTTATGGGTGCACAAAATTAGGGTACTGTTTCCCCGAATAAGAATTCTGACACTCTACATGAAGTTTTTCTTCACTCCTCAAATTTCTTGTGTTGCAGTAAAAATTCAGATATATTTAAAAATAGAGTTTAGGCATCCAAAAAAGGGGGCAGGTAAATTTTCAAAAGAATGCAAACACAGCAAATACAAGAATTCTGACTGTGAACAATATTTTATGTCCCACTGTCTGCAAAGGTAAAAATTTGAGGACAGATAGAAAGCTTGCATTGGGGGGCAGAATACAATGGCTTCCTTTCCCTTCTTCTTCTCATTTCCTACACCACTGTTTTGCACTTAACAAACCAAAGCCTGGACTGTATGTAGGTATGAATTTCTGAAAGATAGGCTTGCTTTTAAGTGCAAGGTGCCATTTGCACAAGTGAAACTGGGTACTGTGAAGAGGTTCCTGGAATTCCTGTCCATACTCAGGAATGATAAGAAGGAAAGAGTAAGAAGAAAAGGAATTCAGTCTTCCTTGGATGATCAAAGTTCTCTTCTGCTCAGAGTTCTAGAAAACAGAAGATCCACAGGATAATAAAAAGAAGAAATAAAATAAGAAAAATGGAAACAAGTATGACAGGTGGGAGATATTTTTGCCTTTACAGATAACAAATAGGAGTGCTTGCAATAAGAGGGAGGGTTGCAATGATTTACTTCAATATCATCGAGGAGCCTCTGAGACCTTGATGGGAAGATCCTATACACAACTCTGCCAGCCCAGAAACATGCTGATGTGGACAGAGAAAGTGAAGGTAGCTCATTCTTCGGTAAAGAAGAAAAGAACAAAATCTTTCTATGAGGTCAGGCAGAAGGTGCTCACCTGCAACGTAAAAACAAATTTGGGCTTATCTAGAAATGTAATAATTAAAAGTAAAAATTTCCTGGAAATATTGAGACCTTCTAGTTGATTTTGTTCCCATTTTACTTGCATAGCCATGGTTTTGCATCCAAATTCCTTTGTGAAATATTCTGAAGTTCTCTTCCCCCTCCCCTTTTTCCTTCCTCCTCTGTCTCCAACTGATCACAGGTCACATCTAGGCTCAGGCAATGTTTCAGAAGTTGGCTTTCACTAATTTCCATTGAACCTTTTAAAATTATTATCCAGAAGTTACAGTCAAAGGGCTTTTACAGTTAACAGGCTTTAGCAACATTACACTAGTTAAGCACTAGGGCCATTTCCACACTAGCCTGTTATAGCACAATGATTCCACTTTCAACATCCTCTGGAATCCTGGGGTTTGCAGTTTCGGGAGGGGCCGAAAACTGCAAACCCCAGGATTCCAGAGGATGTTGAAAGTGGAATCATCGCGCTATAACAGGCTAGTGCGGAAATGACCTAGGATCATTTTCTTTTATTGCTCACATCCCTCTTTCTCTCATTGGCTCTCTGTTGAAGCTGGATCATGAAAAACATTGTTATGTTTCCTGGTGTTCACCATCTTAGCTAATTCCACAAATAGCCATGGAGAGATACATTTCATTTTAGGAAATAATGGGTTAATTGAAATGGACCTGGGGAGTGAGAATGAACTCCTTGATAATTCTGGGAGTTCCCTGGCAATACTTCAGGATGGGAAAGATGTCATGTAGATCTCAAAAACAAAAGAAAAAATAAAATAAAATATTGGAAAGAACACTCAAAATCAGAAACTTTCAATTCCGCCCCCCCCATTGGATCTGCACAGGCCTTTACTAGCTGGATTTGTGTGCACAGAGAATCAGTAGTGATCTAGCCTACACTTAATAAATTGCATTAGAATTTTGTCTGGTTTTACCCAAATCTGAATGTATACCTTTTGAGCACTGGGTAGAGAGTTAAGAGGAACTTCTCAGTACAAGTATAGTATCTGTTGATGGGGAAGCAAAGGAGTTTCTACTTTTTCATTCTTGCTCAGTCACAAAAATCATTGGGACCAACATAGCAATTAAGATGTCATGTGATGGCAATTACATTAGGGCTCCACATATACTATGAATTCAAGTGCGAATTAAATCGCTTAAGGAATTAAAGCATTCTTAAAACACATCTGCATGTAAGTCAGGTCTTAATTCATATACTGAATTATTTATTAATATGACAATTTCAGCTTACTGCACTTTAGCTCATTTATGAGAGCTATCATGCATTGAATCTGAGCACGTTAACGCCCCACTCATTCATGCAAGCAATTTGGCTTATCATCCGTTAATTACCCCCTTTACTCTTGGCTTCAGCAAAACCAATCTTCACATGCTTTGGCACCAGTTGAAAGCACATTGCTCGATGACTCAAAACTCATTACATCAAATGTGTTTGAGGTTCTATGTAATACACACAGGGAAGACATCATTTTAAGAACATCAGAACAGATGTGCTCCATCAAGCCTGTTTAATCCAATATTTTCCACAGTGGTCAACCATTTTCCTATGGAAGCCAATGAGTAGGGTTTGAGTGCACTAGCACCTTCTGCCTCATGCTCCCTAGCAGCTAGTAATGCCTCCAACCCTGGAGTGAATATACAACCATAATCATAGCATCCACCAATAGATTTATCCTCTATGAATTTGTCTAATCTCCTATTTAAAGTCATCCACATTGGTAGCCATTACAATGTATTACAGAATTCCATAGTTTCCCTATGAGTAACATGAAGATGTATTTTCTTATATCTGCCTTGATTTCCCTTCTTCCTTTCAATTTCATTGAATAGCCCTGGCTTTTAGTATTAAGATGCAGTGACAGATATACATATTCTTGTTTCCAACTGCTTCTAAGAAAGCCTAGAATCTCACCTTCAGAAGATTGGTATCCATTTACTTGGGAGCTAGGCTTCACCAAACTCAGTAAGATTTCCTTCTAAGTACATATTCATTGGATTGGCTCCCTGGGAGATAGTGGCAGAAGGCTTACCTTTGTTTGTCTAGTGCTTCTGGTTATCCAAATTCATTGTGCATTCCACTTCATGTCAGTTAAACCCCATTTAAAGAACAGTCCCTTTCATCTCGACATCAAGGTCAGCTTGTGTTTTACTATGGGACATGTGTCTGAGGATTTAAGAGGAGAATAATGAACTTGCATTTCCTGCAGGAGGCTTTCGTTATAGCAAACACGTCAGAATGATAGCAAAGCAATAGGATGCCATGACTGGCTAACACTGTGCTGAAACATTTAGATGCAAAGCAGCAGTAGCAGCTCCCGTAATACCAGACTCTTGCAAGTCCATTTCTTGCCATTCAGCTGCAAATTTCCAAACTGTTATTAGCTTCTGTGGCTAAGCAGATACTAAAGAGGTCATGGTTGGCAGGATTTGGCTCCTCTGAGCATGAGCAGAGTGCAATCTGTGAAGCAAGGCTTCGCCGCAACAGAGGGTGAAGCAGAAAAAATTCCAGAGGTTCATTACCATAAGTAAGACTTAGAGGCTGAATTTATTGGCGCATTCTAAGATAAGGCTTAGCAAAAACATGCTAGCATTCCAGCAATTAGACAAAGAGGAATAACAGAAGATAACGGAGAAAAATTGGGCAGCATTTCCCCTTACAATCAGTATACTGTCAATGGCATGGCAGGTCCAGCTAGCGCATCTAACTAGCAGCTGGTCAAGGCAAACACCAGCCTTTTTATGCTACCTTGTCACCCTGGAACAAGTGGGGTGACCCAGTCAGTGCTCTGGCATGTGGCCTTCTCTAATACACAAGACATAGCCATAACAATCCTGCTTGCCTTGCACCTGGTTGTCTGGCCACACCGCCTCTTCCCTTTGCTGTTCACTCCTAGGAAAACTTTGCCTGCCCAGCAACAACCTTGACAAAAGAAAACCCAGCTCTTGTGGAATTAGATGGAGTGTGTCCAGCCTCCTTGGTGGCTTTACTGGTTAGAATTTCATAAGGCCTTTCCATACTACACTATTATAGTGCTATTATTCCACTTTCAACATCCTATGGAATCTTGGGGTTTGCAGTTCATGGAAGGGCTTTTAGAAAGCTCAACCAGAGAACTCTTTAGCCTCAATAAACTACAAAGCCCAGAATTCCACATGAAAGTGGAATAATGGCACTATAACAGTATAGTGCGGAAACACCCACAGTATGACATGGCATAAAGTAAGTTATCAGGCAGCCTGGTTACTGTTCAAAGCGACTATTCCACCACAATGGGATACTGGGATAAAGTTGATGGGAGTGACAGATGACACAAGCCCATAATGACACAAAGACCATAACCTCTTTTGCAATGTGGTCACAAAGCCAGTGTGGCTTAGCTGGGATTCTGAAGATGTACCTTAAGGTCCCTTGTGGAGATTCTCCAGATAAATACATTTGTTTATCTACTCCTATGGGACTTTCTCAATGCTTTCAACACCTGTAGTAGTAGAATTATGGAACAATTCAATTCAGCTGAGGGAATATTCCTCTATAGATGTATTGAATACGGTAGCACCATTGTGCTACGAGCAACTCAATATCCCCATATTAGTGACATTGGTCACTTCTGTATGTAAAATCCCATCCTAGAGCCATCAGCAGGTGACTAACCTTTCTTTGCAAGGAATAAACACTAGAATTAGGGCAGGTCAAGTGGGGATGCTGATGATAGCAATGCCAAAACACTAGTACAGGTCTTGTGTATAGTCTGGGAAGAAATCAGACAGAGAACATTTCCTTTCAGACATGCACAGAAGCTTCATCAAAAAAAAAAAAAAAAAACCTGGTGCAAGTGATTGGCTCCCAGGCAGGAGGCATGCCAGGAGTGCAATTGTTCTCAGGTTACTAGATCTCAGAGCTTGGACCATATTTTCTGGGGGAAGAATCTCAGGGTAACAGCACTTTCTTGAAAATCACATGGGTGTGTATTCTTCCATTTCTTAGACTTGTCTTATACTGGAATAACGTATTCTGTGTGACTGTGGTGAGTGTTTAGTGTATCATGGCTAATAGCATCACCATCGGCTACTCTTTAAAATATCACTTTGTGATTTTGCCAGAGCCAATCTGTCTCTCCTACAGGGCCCCAGGAGCATGAGTGAGTTTTTGAGGCCTTTTTCATGTGAAAAGATATGGCTGACTGTAGGGTATGCAAGAGCTGGACAAGCACTGGAGGCTGCAAAAATAATTCTGAGGGACCAATTGTGGTCTATACTTTGACCATCCAAAACCTTTTAAAAATATCCCATTTCTTTTGACACTTTCGAAGCATTTTTCAGCATGACAGATACCCTTTAAACTTGAAGACAGATTCTGCAAAAAGTGTTTTCATTTCAAAGCTGGATATTACCTTCAGATGGATTTTGAAGAATATTGCATTGTACTAGGATAAATATAATTTATTATTTATGCCACTTTATTTCTTTTTTATTCAAAGTTCTTCATCTTTCTGTTTTTGAAGTATTTTAAATAAAGGCTAATGATATTTTAATATGTTTTCTTAGCAAAGTGCCCTATATAGCTAGTCACATCCCTTCACTTTCTCTTCCTGTAGAATAAAAACATCCTGTAACAAGGTTTGCTTATTCTTCTTTATATAATAGGGTCAAACTTACCCATACAATGAAAGCTCTGCTTTTGGGCTGAAGGAGAGTATCAGCCTAAGGCATTTTACTTAGGCTACCTACTTTAACCTACCTTGCTCAGTCCAATGCTTACAAGCCTATTCATACTCCAAATCTTGCTTTCCAGTGTCTGCAGTCATGGGGTCTACTTAAGTATGTAAGATACATATAAATTCAACCTTAGGACAGATCCACTGAACACAACACTGGAAAATGAAATTCCATGAGGGTGTTCATATGAAGACATCTCATGTGTCAAAGGAGGATGCACTCAGTGGCAACACCCTTAACCAGCCTCTCACACGTAACAGGCTATGAGCATAAATAGATGTGAAGGACAGTGTGAATTCAGGAGGCACTTTCAGGAGGCACTTTACAGTGGGCAAAACATTCAAGGAAGAAAACTGGTGTGTATGTCTGGGCAGTGGGGATGTCTGGCTGCAACATATGGCCTTGTGCATGTATTCATTCCCTGTCATATGAACACCCCATGATTAGAAAGGCATTTTGCAAAGATAGATACATCACTCAGGGAAAATAGCATCAAGTCATCACAGAAGAAGACATCGCAAATGGAACTTACATACTACTTGAAGTCAACTCACACATATAACTTTCCAATGGAAATAGCTTAGACATTTTGTTATGAATCACCAGTGGTAATATTCATGCAGTTGTCATAATGATCTTGTATGGAATATGATTTCTTTGTATTCCTAAACTAAGCCAGATTGGGTAAATGGTGGCACTAGTCTTCCTTCACACTTGTTGAAGTTAGTAGCAGAGGCAGCAGAAGCTATTGATGCCACTGCAGTATCCAACTAAAGCAGTGGTTCTCAACCTGTGGGTCGCGACTCCTTTGGGGGCCGAATGACCCTTTCACAGGGGTTGCCTAAGACCATCAGAAAATACGTAGTGGTGGTGGTGCGCAAGTGCGAGCCACGCGCTTGTGTCCTCCTGTCCCCTGTTCAGAAGGGACTGAAATCGCTCCCCTTCTCCGCTACCGGGAGAACCTCCCATCTGACGGGCCAGCTTCGGGAGGCAGCGGCAGCACGGGGGGCAGGCCACCTCCTCGCCATGGCTCCTGCCCCACTCACCACAGAGGGGGGCATTGCGGAAGGGCCGGGGGAATGGCAAGGCGGTGCTTTTCTGGGGGGAGCTGTGCCCGGCACAAAAGACAAAGGCGCTGGGATTCCTCCCCCCCCGGCCAGGGTTGATACTCTGGAAACTTTTACCACACTGCCCCCCCCAACGGAAATGAGAGCGAAGCAGAAGCAGAGCCCAGGGGGGTTCTCAGAGTTTTTTCCCAGGGGAGACGCGGAGCTCCTCTTCCCTCCCTGCCTGCCCCCCATTCCTGGCTGGCCAGGCGGCCTTTGCCGGGCGGGGGGAAGCATTGTAAAAAATAAATAATTTTATGGTTGGGGGTCACCACAACATGAGGAACTGTATTAAAGGGTTGCGGAATTAGGAGGGTTGAGAACCACTGAACTAAAGGGTCTCGAAGTTGAGGAAAGAATTTCCGGAGCTCACAGAGTTCTTGAAAGCAGAATTTGGGGATAATGTAGTATGAGAAAACATGACAGTTCCATTATTTTTTAAGGAGTACTGAGTAGGATTTTAATGGAACTCTTATATCTCACATTTTTAAGGGAAACACTTATATATCACATTTTTCTTTGGCAGTAATATGGTTCATTATCATCAATGTTCAGAAATATTCCAGTATCCATTTCTACACAGATCTTGATAATAGTGTGGTATATCCAGTTATGTATGACTTTTATGGATGATTTCATCAAAAGCCATATGCTCCCTAAGTAGAAAAGCACCCAGAGGGAAATGAAACAATCCACAATGTAAAGAGCGCTAGATTTGTAGCCGTTTAGTATTGTCTTCCCAATGCATACTGGATTAGTGAACAAATATAACTTCTGGGAAGCTAGCAAAAGAAAGCCTAATGCAGGGTTATGAATTATACAACCCTCTACTTGTTATTGGAGTGCATGTGCCAGCAGCCATCATCTGCCATAGCCAATGGTGAGGATGCTGAGAGTTGTGACCATCAATATCCGGAGGGCTACATGATTCCCATCCCAACCCTAAATCCTACTGTTTTTTCTAACTTGAGTAGACCCATTGAATCAATGGAATTTGCATAAATATTAACCTACCAAATTCCTATGAACTTTAACAGGATTTAGTTGGAACTAACATTTGGACTTAACCCAAAATTTTTATTATAAGGCAGAAGAAATAGCACCACCATCCTTAGTGGTGGCAAAAAAATCACCAGTGGCAAAAATAGAGACTCTTCATACTATACAATTATCACTATGATTCCACTTTAGCTGCATGGCAATGTCCTATGGAATCTTGGAATTTGTAGTTTCTGGCAACACTCAAGCTTTCTGGCTGAGAATTTTAAATAATCCTCCATAAAGTGCAAATCCTGGCAAGTGGAATCATAGTGCTATAACTCTGTAGCATGAAAGGGTACCAGTGAAAAGAGTTAGGCCAGTATTATTTTTGATAAAAGATGTTGATAGAAGATTACAATAATTATTCAGTACTGCAGCTATTCAATAGTAAGGTAAATGTGGAACAAAGAACAATGGTTGTTGTCATAAGGTCTTGTAATGATTATATATTTTTTCAATAGTCTATTCTTCTGAAAGAGATACAAGAACCTAGGCGTGTTCCATAAGAAACAACATTTTTGTACTCAGGAATATATTGCTTGCAAGTCAGTTTTGATCAGGTCTTGAAATGAACTACCATCTAGAGTCAGAGAGGCAGGATATGTCAGTAGGTACTTTCAGCTTCAGCATTCCTTCCCACTAAATGTATGTCTTTTTATAACTCATATTTAACACTGCTATGTTTCTTGTGTACCCAGTCCTCCTATCCATGAGAATGCCTTCCAAAAAAGTTCCTTCCCCATCCAATTGACACCTGGGGAGCTCTTCAGCATTCCCCACTTCTTAATGCCTCTCCTGCAGTTGTGATTTTCCTTCCCCGTTTGTCACCCTTCACTTTTTGTTCATATATCTTTTGCCAACATGCAAGCAATGACATAGAGTAACCATGTTGCAGGCACAAAGGATGCCATCATCAGCCCACATCCCGATGAGGCCTGAAGGTTCCCAAAACAGTCAGCTAACCCTCCATTGAAGAGTGGAAGAGGATTGGTGAATGTTACATCCAAACTGAACTGAACTGAACAGAAGGCAGGATTTTGAAGTCTAAATCCAATGGTTAATTGATTTCATTGATTTGGTGGGTCCGTGTTACAGTTGTCAGTGTAAATGGGTTTTGCAGCTGGGCATTGGTACTTACCAAAATTTCTATCTTTTGCAGTGCAAAACTCCCCCACTTCCCTGCTGCATAGAGATACGGAGCAAGAAACACTATAATCCTTCTTCATAATTTAGCAAAATTTCCTGTGTCTGCTTTGTTCGTACATATTTTATTGCAGTGACAATTTTGCAGATTAATGGAGTAGAACTCTTAAGAGCTCCACCAAGCCTTCAGTAAGGAAAAACTCACATAGTAAAGTTGCAATTACCTTCCTAAACCACAGAATGAGACAACTGTTATAGCATCTACATCCTCCTACCTGTCTCTTGATGCACACTTTTCATGGTATTTTTGCACACTAAATACACTTGGATTTCAACTTATATTACTCAACAACTGCCCATCATGTTCTTTTTTTTTTAAGAAAAAGTAAAGATACATTATCTAAAAAGACCAAGTCCATCAAGTAAACCACTTTGTGGTTTTGATGGTGGGATGAATGAATGGTTAGTTTGAAAAAGAATGTGAAATACTTCAACAGGCTCCAAAAGCCTCCTAATAGTCTAGAATTTTTAGTCCTTTTCACCACCTAATTTCCTCCCATTTCCTAAAAATAGGAGTAATGGCAGAGATGGTCAGAGATGTATTTACATCTTTTACTCCAGGTCTCAAATCAAGTCCCAAGTTTCTACCTTCAAGTCTCAAGTTGAGTTTCAAGTCCTTGAAGATACTTTCAAGTCAAGTGTCAAATGTCAAGTCTGGGAGCCAACTTTATATCCCAAACTATATTCCAGAATTTTGGACAGAGTTGCAGAATTGCAGAACAAGGCAACTTCATTTGAGATGAAGTCTAAGCTTCTGGAGATTTGGACATACAGGTAAGAAAATTGTAAAACAAGGCAACTGCAATTGAATTTATTAGGTTCATATGCTTGGTGAGAATCATTCTAATTAATTCAAAGCAAAAATGTGTGTGTCTGTGCACATGTGGATGTGAGTGAATGGCTGTCTCTTTATAGGTCCAGGATCCTTAGGCAAGTTCATGTTTTCTAGACACTCCCCCTTGTAACCCCAGCAAGCCAAGTAATTTGTACCATTAATCAAATGTTTAAAAGAAAGAGGTAAAGGCTCTATCATTATTGAAGTATCTGGAATGACATATTCATATGTACAAATAACAACTGCATGATTGTGAAGGTGAATGCATGAGGAATCCAGACTGGGACTTTGTAACAGGAGTTACAAAGGCCCTTTCATTGGTTGCCAACATGTTGAAATTCCAGCCCAGATGATGACTTGGCATCTACAGTGCATGAGAGAGAGAAAGAAAGAGAGAGAGATAAGAGAAAGAGGAAGGGAGGGAGAGAATTGTGCAATTGCTAATTTGGTCTCCAGTGAACTTGCTCCTTTGGATGCTACACAATAGAAATACCTGGCATAGAGAGCTAGCATTTAGAAGAAAGACATATGCTTATAGCATTGCCCAAATACAAGATTTAAGCAGTAACTAATAAGGAAACCTGAGATGCTTTAACAGCAATTTGTTGATGATGGGTCATTGCATTTTACAACATACTTTATGGGAAGTATCAAATTGACAAATCATTTGCAAAAATGCTCATTCCTTATTTCACTCCCTCCCCTCTTAACCTTTCTATTTTACAAGCTGGTTTCAGCAGAATTTTAATTTTCTATGATAATACTCCTTATATCCAACACTTCCATATCTTTTGATGATTCAGTTTCAAGGAGAGACCAAAGGCATTCTGAGTGCATGCACAAATTTAGATGTCCCGCCTTGAATGAAATGCAATATTTTTTTACTTTGTGTAGTTGTTCACCAGCTAAATGTGTGAGAGAAGATTTTAATAATCCTATAGACTGTGAAAACTCTCTGCAGAATTTATTTTAAAAGTCTACCATTCTGAATTACTATCACCCCCTTCACATATTACAAGAGAAATTAGGCCATCAAAGAACTGCTAGGGAGTGGGACCACACACATGGCTGATAATGATTCTTTTTTTAATTTCATCTATTTATTCATTTGCAATATCTATATAATGCCTTGATGCAAAGAAATCTCTAATCAATTTTCATTAAGATGTACATGTTGTGCTCTCTAAAAACAGTACAAACAGTACAAAAACAGTTTAAAGATAGTAATTTAAAGCACCCCTTAAATTGCTACAAAAACAGAACAGTTATGAATCATTACCAAATAGGGAAGGCTGTGTAAACACAGATGTTTTCATCAGATGAAATTCAAAGCCTGACACAATTTCTGTCATTGAAACCACATGGGGAAGAGTGTTGGCTAGTCTTGATTCTAGATGGCCATATGTGGTCATCTGAAAAGAACAAGTCTGTGTAGGAAATTGTTTTGTATTACCTTCTGCCCAATTGGGATACTGAAGCAATTGGATGTCCTGATCACATCGGAACCTATACATGACCAGTTGGGATGCAGAGACATTTTATTTGTAGACAGCCACACTAACACATAAACTTCTAGAGCTGGGGCTAAGTAGCAAGGTCTGGCTTCTCAGCATTTACATGGCTCCCTGGTTCTCATGAGTAATGCATGAAAGGAGCTTGTTTTGGCTTTCTTT